>SMSQ01021956.1:353271-587084 GCA_019453375.1 Ctenoplectra terminalis | reverse complement strand
TTTTTTTTTTTTTTTTTTTTTTTTTTTTTTTTTTTTTTTTTAAATAGACAAATGATTTTATCTTAGCAATTTTTTGTACAATTTAAACGTCACTTATCCGAGCGGATAAAAGAAACGATCGATCGGTCCCTATTTTCCTCGCAACTCGATAAATGGATCGGTCTCTGGCCACCGTGCGACTCGTAGATAGGGAGGTCGAGGAATTTGTCTAAGGGATTTCGTTCAATTTATTTCACTCCCCGGCTACCGTGTAAACTGACCCCCGAACACGATAGTCGCAAACTCTCGCTTCCCTATTAACTTTCAAGAACATCTTCCCGAACAAAGAGAATACCAGACTTCGATATCAGAGCTCTCGAACGTATCGTAACGACATATCGTTAAAAACGATCACATATTTTCAATCCCCCCCTATTCTATTGCTTGTCAATTCTCCGTTGTATAAATTGCGAATACGAGGGTGTGCTTGTGGTTCGATCGAACGCAAAAGTACCTCATTAGACGTTCCCCGAATCTCGAAAATAAAGTCGTGAAACAGCGCGATTGTGTGATCGCGTCTACCAATAGTTGGAAGGCTAGTGCTCGTTTTATTCGACTTTAATTCAATGTAACGATTGTTTCGAGGGCCAGAAGGAATTCGAGGAAGTTGCGTGGCTTCTTTCCGTCTCTCTGAAAGAAACAATGCGACGACTTTCGGTTCGCGATAATGCGAGTTCGTGTATTCGGGGATAGTTTCTACTCGCAGACTGGCCGGCGACTTCGCTGGACTCGCGTATTTTCGCGTTAAAAGTATGTTTTTGCGAGCCGAGTTCGACGTCTACGCCAACGATTTCTCTTCGTTGAATAACAGCGGTTACGCATTAAAGGGAATGTTATCTTTCACTGAAAAAACATCGAGCTTTGCCCGAGCTAGCGTTGCTTGAAAAATTGTCACAGAGTGAAAATATCATGTTGCGGAGTGATTTTTTCGTTCCTGATATTCGGCTTGTTGCTAGAGAGTTAACTGAAAACGCGAGCCTTTAATTGCTTTAAGCCGGTCGTGTTTATCTTGTCAACTACAGAATATTGTGCTGGAATATTTTAATAAAAATGGGAGGATTAAATAAAAACCGGAAAGGGGAGAAGAGCACTGTCAAAGGGGTAAATTTCATGGCGCACTTTCGCGATTCCGGTGATTCCGATTGTCCTAGGAAACAGACGAGCGGCAATTAGAGGAGCGGTAATTAGGACAGTTCAGCCGAGAAAGTTACACATCGCGAACAAATAACGTCTTTTAACTCCGAACGGCAATCGCAAATGGGTAAAAAAATTTCGAATTTCTACAGTTTATTCCGTTCGATCATAATTCGTAACCGGTATAAAAACATTTTAATCGAATCCAGACAGAGAGAAAAGCAACCGATACGAAAGACAGGAAAAGTTGGGAGCAAAAAACAGAAAGAATGGTCTGCTCCAAACCACCCTCTGAATATCTATTCTTTTCTTTCTCCTTTTATCTGTCTAGACCCCCCTTTCCATCCCTCTTGCTCAACACCTTTGTCAGCCACCATTTCTTTTGTGATTTATGATTGTTCGAAGCATCTTTGCGAGATCATCTAGAAAGCCCCCGATAAGGAGATAGAGGAAACGTTGGAACGGTAGTTCTCTATTTTTCTCTCCCATCAGATAGAAATATGCTTACTTCTCTGAGCAAATACTGCATCCATCGGATTGAAATTGGTTCTATCTATTTGAAATTTTTAAATTGCCGACTTCTGATGCAACAATTGATGGGGGGAAAAAAAAGAAAAAAAAGAAAAAAAAAATAATAATAATAGAAGAGAGAGCAAAAGGATAATATTGCGAAACGTAGTTCCACACGAGTCAACTACGACGGAAAGCGTGTGCGTCAAAGGGCCAGGGAGATTTTGCAACATTTCGCACGACGATCGGCGCGAACTGATTTTCGCTTATGCGGGCGATTCTACAAAAGGCTGGTCGGTACATGGTTACGTCAGCTCTTACAATAGCTTCATCGATTGCGAGCATTGTCCCTTTTTTTATCGCTCGGCCTATCTGGTCACGTGCCATTGAGAGATTGGGGAAATTAGGCGCCGGCTTGCACGAAATAAGCGGATAAAATATTTTAATACCTCGCACAGCGGAATATCCAAATCCGTTCTGTACTCGATGTTAAAATACACAAGCGACGAATGCTTTTTGTTTCGTTGTTATTTATTTGTTTTCTAAATTTTTTTTTTTTTTTGCCATCGGATTAATACGCCTCTGCGGTCATAAATCAAGGGCTCGAGGAAAATTACGAGGCTGAAATTTCGAGTGGAATTTTATTATCCCAGCCACGACGACGTCCCGATTTCGTGACTCCGAATTAAAACATAGTCTAATAAATTCGGCAAAAAAGTTGGCAACATGTCGCCGCGACGACAACTTCCACGAAAATTTAATAAAGAACCCGTCTTGTTTCCTCTTTTCTTGCTTTCTCGCAAGCTTAGTCAAACTCTGACGCCTTGCCGATCACTAGGAGAGGGAAACAGTCCGTGGATCGAATTTAATTCGATTGGCTGCTATAAGAGCTGCCAGCTGGTGGAAAACGTTTCCCTTTTGACCTCTCGTTCACGAAATAGTTTTTAAGTATTATTGTTCCGCGATGCGACAGACCTTGTGTAACGTCATTCTTCAAATTCAATTACCAATGCCGTTTGGTCGCGGTCGAAGTGAATTTCAGCGATAAAAGTTTTCAGAGAAACGAGCAAAGGTATTGCAATACGATAAATCGAATCTCTCGTCACGAATAAAAAATAAGAAAAGGCCGAATGGCTTTAAGAAAAAGGCCGAATGACTTTGAAAAAAATCCCAACCAACTGTTACCATAATGTTCATCCTATTTTATCCTAATTTTCAAATCCTGTTCAATTACAGACTGAAAAGAAAAAAAAAAAAAAAAAAAATGAGCAATCGACCGAATAAAAAATTTCTCCTAAATTTTCACACCCATAAAATAGTCGACGAAACGTGCAACTAATCACCGAATAATCACCGACCGCCGACGAATACATGTTTTAATAAAAACAGCAACGCAAAGCCGTACATAATGTTTCTGGCGACGAATCAACGCCATCAACTTTCTCAAATAAATTGCATCGGGTAATTACGGGCCGGTTGCTCGGTCGGTGTCATTTGTACCGATTCGCGTGGCGTAATTTATTCCCGCATTACGCGTCAATGCATCTGGAACGCAGGAATGCTCGGTGAACGGTCAATTGTAAAATTGTTATTGGTGGTCCAAGTCCGAAATACGTCCTAAATCATAATTCACTGCCTCTCTTGCCCCTCTGTCGGCCGCGCGGTTATAAGCGGTCGAAGCGATATTAAAACTCGTACCATTGTTCCGGAACGTATTCAGCTATGTTTTATCTACGACCGTCGTAGCTGGCTCCCGTAACCGACCGACCACTGTGGCATCGAAATAAACCACGTTACGCTGAAACGCGACGACTCACGTGGCAAAAATAACGGAGGAATATGCGTGACGTGAAAAAACATATGGCGACAGGACTGGCCGCGTCACGTGACCTGCGGTTCGTCGATGTTTTGGCGACGAACAAATCAAGTCGGACACGTTTCGTTTGGGTGGAAACGAGGTCACGTATATTGCGAGCCTGATACGGGTGTTGTGCTTGTTTTTTGTTTCGTCTGTTCGGAGAATTCCGCGATGGGATATGGCGGGTTCGGGAATATTTACGAGCAAGAGGTTGAACGTGTTTCGCGTATCCGAGAATGCATACGGGAAGGTCGGCGGATTTAAGAAAGTAATATGCGAATATAGATTTCGATGCGAGAAAAACAGCTACTGGATGTTAAATGTTATTGGTTTCGTTTCGATTCAAAAGATTAGATTTGGATTCGAAGCAGTGTAGCGATAGATACTCGAATTAAAAATATCGTGAAAATAATTCTAATAATCGATTGTTACATGTGATTAGCGTGCGTGGTCGCCATGTTTGATTTTTGCTGACAATTAGCAATAGCATTCGCGATCAGTGTCGAAATAAAATACTCGAAACTAGAGATTTTCGTTCTGTGGATCGTTGCACGGCTTCGTGCAGTGTGCGGTATCGTGCGAATAATTAAATGTACTTACAAAGTTTTACTGCGTACGCCAAATGTTGTCAAGATGCCCCCGTGGTCCGAGGGACGCGTTGTCGTGGAGAATCGATGATTTTCTCGCCGAATACGCGACGATCGGTGCAGGATATTCGAAAAGGTGGACACAGAAGGACATGCGTGGTCGGTCAGGTTCCCGCGGCACGCGTAAACATAACCTCTACGGCGGCCAAATTTTCATCGCGACGACGTAAACACATACACCTTATCGAGACAGCGGCCGGCGCGCGACTGCCGCCGGTCCTTCGACCGTCGACTCGCGAAACCACCCGAAATCGACCGAGTCACGGCTCGAGCCGGCCACGTGCTCCTGCCAGTGGTACGCGTGCGCAGTTCCACGTGCTTCGTCTAGTCCTTTAAGGAGATACGGACAGCGTTGGTCAGACGTAAGATTTTTTATCTTTTCACATACTTTTTTATTGAAATTAATTGCTATTCGAACTTTTTTACATTATTCTTACATCGCGATGATCTTAAAAATATATCGAAACTGCTTTTTCTTTGCTTTTATGCGGGCGAAAAAAATTTGCGCGCGTGAAAAATAATAATTCAATGCGGTCGAACATTTTATGAATAATCTGTTATTTAAATTATCGTGTAGCTTGCATGCTATATGTTTTTTATAATCTTTATTTATGGAAGCTATAATAACAACTTCCTTTGCCCCTTTATTTCTTCGCAACTAGGGAACGCGTAAAACTCCGAGAAACAATAATTACTTTTCGAGTAACGTCGAAGGTAAATTCAATTTCTTCATGGGTGACCATTATTCAACAACAAGCAGAAGGGGGGGATAAGTTACAACTTTCAGTTGGCGTTAACGGTTGCAAATAATCTGCTGTCGCTGGTGAAACCTCGTTACGTTTTTCTGCATTGCAAATTTGAATTGTCTTGCCGCTCGGCTCCGCATAATTGAGTTCGTTAAATATTTAATACAATTCAACGTTTCGCGTCTCTAAATAATTTTGTATGCTAAATGAAAATTCCATCGCAATCTGCTATCATTTACGGTAAAGATTTATAAAGCGGAACCGGCGTTTCGGAAGTTTACGAGAGTTTCGAAGCTAAGCAGCACTTGTTCGGATTAATTTCGAGATAAATTTCTGAATTTTATATCCGCGTTTATAACTTTCTGCCGTTTCGTCGTAAACCGGATGCAATTCGAGGACTCTTTTCCTACAAAACAAAGATGGAAAGTTAACTCTATTATCGTAATGGAATCGTCATGTTTATAAATGGAAAAATTATTATACGTCGGTCTTTCCTTTTTATGATCATAGAAGAAGTTGAAAAACAGACCACCCAGGAACGCCTACTTTTTGAGGCATACGCCAAGGCAAAGACGTGTCCCGAGGCGAGAGCCTCGTATGAAAGTCTAGTAGTTATTACCTCTTTTAGTATCCATCTCCCTGAGCGCAAACAGGGAACGAGGAACACGCGTCGTAAACTGAAAGGAGTTCTCAGTAAGTTCTACCATGCTTTGGTAACGACCCGGTCATAACATATGCTCTAACACCTGTGATAAATTTAGAACACGCGCATCCACGTTCTTCGCTCGTATCTCGTTTACAACAGTTTTTAGCTCAAAGACAAACTTATATCTTACCAGAAAGTAATTTAATCGTAGCAATCGATAAACATCGGACAGAAATAAGTGAACATAAGAAACACTGAAATTCCAAGAAACTTTCATCCGGATTACTTTGAAATTCCACGGAAGGGGAATAGCGTATAGTTTTAAACATATTCAACGACCCAGAGAGCGATCGTTAGGGGTGAGATTTTCAGAACCACGCCAAGTTCTCCACGGGGTAACTACACCCTTAACTTTGCCTGAGTGTGTAACACCGACGTTGTGCAAACAGTGGAAGCAACGGGCGCAACAGGTCCCACGACGTTTATATTTCCGTGTGGATCAGGACTACGGTTTAGCCAGGACACAAACCCGTTGATAAACCGTAGGAATCGTGCTTTCGAACGGTTAGCTGCAATTCTAGCTGAACGTGCTAGTTGCTTGCATATCCGGAGGATGGCGACGTGCTCGAACCCGGTAAATGCTTCAACGGTGACTTTCACCGATTCTTTCAAAGCTGGAACGCGGCGTGGAATTCTTTTTTTTTTTCCTGTTTATTTTTTAGACACGTAAAAACGTGTCACAGAATTTTACACTCTGAAAGACAGCTCTGCCGGCTGTTATCGTCGTCAATTCCGATGCAATATCGTATTTTTCGAGTTTGTTTCCATTCCGAACGATCGCTTCCGCTTCCGCGGTTTAGCGCCGCTGCAGGCTCCTCTATAAACTTCGATACCTCGTTTGATACTGAAAATCTTTCTCAATTTTTCTGTTTCGCCATTTATTTCGTTTCTAACCAATTCAAGTATCGCGTCAAGTAATTTATGGATATTTAGTGCAAGATACCAATAAAAAGAGCAAACCAGAGTGACAAAGAGATATTACCAGAAGACGGGACTGTGGTAGGAGAATTCTTGGCACGAGACCCGGTTGTCCCACTGCTCCGAGGCGAAAGCAAACTGCAGGCTTATTTAAAGCGGTGACTTCCGTAACCGACTTCCGTCCTGGTCTGGATTCCGCGGAATATCCGCAGGAAATATTCGGCGTTTTCCGGTCGGGGATCTAGAAGAATTTCGCTGCACGAGGGGACGCATTTTACACACAGATACGTAAACGTTGCACGCGATCGGTGGCCTGAAACGAATGTTTGTTCTAACTAATTTATCGCTACTTTTATCGACGTTTCCGTGGTTCCTCCTTTGACGCCATTGCCACGCAATTAATTAATCGGTCAGCTGGTTTTCCGTCCCGTTTCAAATCATAATTTCGCACAAGCGTTTCGAACGTATCCGTTGAGAGGCTTACACGGCAGTCGATTAACATCAGGAAATATGATTCCATGTTATGTGCAATAGAAAGCGTTGCGGGCCAGTCATAATGGGGAACAAATTGCCATCGCGTCCAACGCGTCGTGTTACGCGGCAAACAGGCCGTAATATGATTGATATAATTTATAACCAGCTCCAGGATGAAGCTGTTCGTCCATTAAATACTATTTTCATGATCGCGCGATGGCGGTACTTCGAGCCGCAATGGTCGAACAGATGCGACCCACGAAACGGAATTGCTAATCACCGGTTTGCAATTACGCGTAATTACCCGAACAGGATGGGGGAGGACAATTTTTAATAACAGTCATAGGAATAACGTACAGTAGCGCGAAACTTTTTTAAACGGATCTGGATCGGATGGTTTCGAGTGTTTCGCAATTACGCCAGCTGTTAATTTCATTTTTAGGCAACTCGGAATAGTAATGTAATCGAGGTTTTTGAATTTACCTGTACACGTGCATCAGTCGTTTAATTCCAATTCGTTTCAATCTCTCATTCAATTTTTCCAATTGTCCGCTGTTTTGGATCAATCTGTTTTCCGTGTTATTTTCACCGTGTTGAAACATTAAATGGTTAGTTGCGCTGGGAGTAACAAATTAAAGTCGATATCACCGAAATTGTCGGTCAATCGAGCAAACAGATGGACCGTTTGCTGGTTGTATTTGTAAAGCGTTCGCTCTGAACTTTCCCTGGTGATTCGTTTAATTTATGGATCCTCAAACGAATCAGGCCACTTAGAAATATTTGCGCCCTCCCATTCGGTGTTGCGCGTTATGAAAGTTACGTGGTTTCGGGCTGGCAAGTGGCGGGGACTATATTATATTAAAATTAAATCTGCATAAATTAAAAAGCATTGCGAACGGATGGCTAACGATGGAAAAAAATTATTCCTTCGGGAACCGATATATTTCAAGATAGCGCATTTCCAGAACGATAGACGCAGCCAAAATCGCGTAACAAAATCGTTAAATACTATTTATTTTAATTAAAGAAAAAGCAATTTTTTTTATTCAAAACAAAACTATAATGCGTCGTCCTAAAAAGTTAATTGTCATTTAACCTCTTCTTTGTACAACAAGGGAAAAATAATTTCTTTATCTCAATTTTCATCGCGCTTCCTTGATGAAAAAAAATTATATGTCCCGAGATAAAACAATGTCCCCTGTTAATGCCGTTGTCAAAAACTTCGATCGATTTATTAGCAGTTATCGAGGTGTGCACAGGTTTTACATATTGGACAGGACGCTAATAAAGTTCGCGGTGATCGACGAAACGGGGCGGCATCGGTACCGGTTAATTTGGCTTGCTGCCCTTGATTAAACGTCTGTCCCTTATCGGGATTCGAGTACACCGGTTGCCTACAACGCTTCCGGTACTCTGGCCGGAAATTTATCGACCGGACGGCGGCAGGGCTTGTCGCCCCGGTATTGTTTTTCCGTTATCTTCGGAATGGTTTAGATTACTCGTGCTTCCGTAGTTGGTATTCGCAACTAGGTAGCCGACCGGAACAATTCTGCGAGGCAACAATGTCTCCCGTGTGCCAAACGATAAGCCTCTGGCTAAGCTGAGCACAAAAGCGCTCGTTGTTGTATAATAGCAAGGTGTTTTACCTGTGGGAATATTATATCGAAAGAACAGAATTCGATCGATCAACTTTGATTTACTTGGAACTGTTTACTATCCAGAGTTTAACTTGTACGAAAATGAAATGCCAAGACGCGAGGATCCTTCTTGGTTCGTTAATTAAACAATTCAAGACGTTGATAGATTCTTCTCCTTCGATGAGGAAAGAAGTGACATAAAATCTGAAGTTAATGTTCATTTAATGGAGACAGCTATTCGACGGATGCCACGTTATTTGAAAGTCAAATTAAACGAGTGAAAGAAAGGATGGCAACGATCGTAACGAGAATAAATGGGAAACCGATGGTTGGCATCGCTGAAGATCGATAAGAAGAGTTGGATACGATGCTGTGAATTCGTAAAAGTGACGAAGGATGAGGAAATGGTAAAAAGCTGACTGGTAGGATCCTTCTGTCACTTATAGCAAACTTAATTAACACATTCGCTGTTACCGACACATTGCGTTGACACGACTGTATCAATAATATTACCAATGCAACTATCGCGTTTATTGCTTTTATCAAATATTTGCCATTGTCGTGCAACGATCGTTTCAGTGCACAAGAAAATTATTTCTAACGCTATCTAAATTCAATAGTTTAGAAAAATTCAACGACGCCGTTTAAATAGAGCAAATTTGCTCTTCCTATCGACAGAACGACTTGCATGTTTCAGTCCATCGTACGTAGCAGGATGCAAACCTAGCTAAATCCACGAGAACCCGCTTCGACTGACATCCCATTCACGAACTACGACTCTTATCTGAGAGCTGCCGTAAAGTCAGCGCGTTATCAGCAATGCTCGTTGCCTCACGAAGTCACGAACGTCCGGTGAATCTCTGTTTCTGGCTGGTAGCTGCGTGATGTATCGCCGCTACATCAGAAGCCTCTGTTTTTCGATCGAGATGCGGGAATATCACGCATCGACTGAATTTCTTCCTCGAGAGATAGCTGTTTCGTATAAAATTCCGCTCGTTCCCGATCGACAGGGCTCGGCCTCCATTTTTACGAGCCAACAAACATGTGTCACGTATACCTGATTTCTCTCTTCCTCTATTGTTTCTCTTATTCTCCGTCTCTCGTTTCAGTTCGTTTTAGAGGCAATCTTTTACAGCGACGACATTCCGTGCAATCTACCGTAACGACCTTTGATGTCGAATCTCCCCGTACCCGATAAAGATAATGCTCGTGTCCCCCGTCCGTGACCTGAGTCGATAGTATCTTGTGATAAAGAGAGAAAAGAACTCGTTAACGAGTCGCACGAGCTCGCGGTCGAGGGAGGGTGGAGTTTCGCGTGCGTCGAATCGTATCGTTCAAGGTGTCAATGTTAATTACATCCAGGAACTTTCACAGCTGGAGTGATACCAAGTTGTTCTACCGTAATGTCCATTTTAAAAAATGCACCACTGAGGTTTACCTGTTTTAAAAAGTACCGCAAGATGAGACCTGACGAGCTTACAATGGCAGAGGATATTTCTACTTCCCATTTCCACGAAAGAGGAATGATGTTTAAAGATGTTTCTGCTAGTCGAATCGACATCGATTTATTATCTAGCAACGAGGAAAGGACTTATAAATTCACTGCATTCACCGCGGTGCACCGTGTCAGTCGGAAATCACGCTCCCCTTTCAAACTTTTACAAATTTTCCCTGCCGAATATTCGCATCCATCAACGTCTTCTTTTACCAATACAGAATGATCTTCCTCTCTTAAACCGTTTCAAAAACTTAGTCCATTAAACATCCTTGTTCCATTATCAAGTATCAAACATCGAATTTCAATTATGTATACCGATGGAGCGATACGACCTCGGCATCGAACGGGGTGTACGGTGAAAATACGAGAACACGTATTAATTGCAGTCTGGTCGGCTTTAGAGCAGGATAAAATTTCCAGCGGTCTGTATTATTATTTTCGAGGACTCTAGGGTCTGCATTGTCGCAGGCCGAGTGCATTAGAGCAAAGTGCAACCACCCCCTCAGAGCGCGTTTCGCCATTACGAGAATTTCCATCGGCCACACCGGTTCCGCCTGTTTTTCTCCGTGTTACCGTAAAATTGCCCGTTTATTGGGATTCATTGTTGTCCCCGTCCAACGGTGCGCTCTCCCGCATTTGCACGAACTACAACACGCTGGCCGAGCGAAGAACGGTATGAAACGTGTCGACTGGCAGTGTCGAATTAATTCCCATCGCACCATTGTCGCTTCGGACCGATAAACGTTTTCGAGAGACGGGGGCCACCGTTGCCATGGGCCATCCAGTTTCGCGTCATAGTCGACGTACGTGTTTCGCCGAATAATAGATTCCCGATGAACGAAAATATTGCAACGGTTCGTTTGTTCCTCGTCGTGAATCACGTTTGAGCTATTTCTGAATTACGATTTTGGTTTTTTTTCTTTTTTCTGAACAATGGCCCCATTTTTTGCAATTAGAGCATAACGCGACTTCTCTGTGTGATTTATACGTGAAAGGAGGAAATGGTACAGAGATGTAGGAAGGTTGCAGACAAAATGGTCGTACCAAAAGGGAATCGCTGTTACATTTTCAGCGTCCGTTTCATTAAACTGGGCCATTCTGTAAGGGATGTTTATGCTGTTCATTGAATCAGGTATTGTTCACTCAACCAGCGTTATCCTAGGTGTAACATTCATTTAACGATTACAGAGAAGGTAAAATTGCACCGAATCACGATCTCACCAGGCTCCACAGAATTTCATTCCCAGTCAGGGTAATCGGATTCGCGTCGGAAATGCTTTCACGCGATTCATTAGAGCGCCATTTATATTTCTCGATAGCGAAAAGTGGATCAATCGGGTAAAGTACGTTTAATGGCGCGCGATCCGACGCGATTCCTTGTCGAATATCGGTTCGAACGATCGAGCTTGAAATTATAACTGGACGAACGGTAAAATGAGAAACGAAAGAAAGTGGACGTACTGTGAAATGATTGGAACAATAAAAAAAAAAAAAATCGACGAACCTGAGTTTAACGATTCTTGTTGTTGCTGTACCTAATAGCGTGCCTTTTTTCTTCACGAAGAATTATTGTTTCACGATGAAATAATGCACCAGTAAACAAAATCAATTTTCCAGCACGATTCATCGATTCACACGCTATTTCCATTTCGCCACGATTAAATGGGTCTCTTTTATTTCTCTGCATTATTGAATTACAAACTCTTGCTTATTCTCGAAAATCACGAACGCGTGTATTTTTTCATCGAGGTTACTGTAAATACGTAAATCGCAACAGAACGGATTATTATGAAACTCTACTGTTGGCGCATGACAAAATACAACTGTAAATCCATTTTATTTTTCTCTCTCAACGAGCTTTTCGTGCTCTCGCAGTATTTCTATTCGAAGACATTCTACCATGTATTGTATTGCATCGAGCAATGTTACCGTGTTTGCATTCAGATACGCCAATCAAAGTCGTGAGGATAATGCAAGAATTTATTCATGTTTGAACATGAACGTGATACAGATTCTGAGAGATGTTTAAAAATTAATCAGGTATATGAAAGTAGCCTCCAAATTTTTCGAAACTTCCAAGATTTTATCATCGTTCATTGAAGTTCAAAACAAAAATTTCGGAGATAAATTACACAGGTATAAAAAGCTGTTCGAGAGTCGTTCTGGAATCACTCGATATCGTGCAATCGTGTATTAAAGTCAAAATTGGAAGATTTCGTTACAGTGTACATTATGAACGGAGGAAGACTTATTTTTATTACTTTGTTGCTCGCTGTTTTTTTACAGGTACGTAGAATTCGCAACTCCGATGGCTCAAGTCGAGAAACGTGTCATTTATTCCGTGAAACAATACGGACGACTGCGATTTTGACGAACGAGTACGAAGCATTAAAGCATTAAATTGAAACGAACGAGGCGTAACGCTCATACATCCGCTGGGAAAGACACATTTGTCCGCGTTAGATGCGTGAAACGTTGAGCACGTCGCGTGTGTGTGCCGAGGAACTTTGCAATTTAAACGAATCGACTCCTTTTTAATTTACGTTGCTCCATTATCCGTGACACGCTATTTCTCACGGTCGATGATAGATGTAATTCACCTTCGATCATTATCTATGCAACTTTTCTAAGCGATACAATAGAATGTTCAGTGATGAAAAAAATATTTAATGTTCTTGAATCGTAAAATATCTATTTCACTTTTTTTCAGACGAATCAACCTGCATCTGCGCTGCTTCAACAAGTTGCATCGCAATTAAACAAACTTATCCACCCAGACTCAAACGGAACGAACAGCAGTGACATCATGGATCAGCTGAAGAGCATTCAACAAATGCTCGAAACGAGTTGCAAATTGATTTTGAAATTACCGAGTCTTTCAGGATCTGATAATTCCATGTTTAGTGGCTTAGGAAATGGTAATAACAGTGGTACAAGTGGAAACGGAAGTCCTCTGTCTAACTTTTCGCTTATGAAATCGTTTATGAATTCAAACTAAGTTACGCGAGACAATAATTCACTCTGATGTTATATTGCGAGTAATAATTTCTGTACGATGTGTCTAAGTTATAATAACGAATACATATCGAAATAAAAATGTTGTCTACTTGCTTTATCCGAAATACAATTGTTAAGGTGTCACGAGTAAAATCGTATTCACGTCCAACAATAAAAGTCACGCAAGGTTTTCACGATACACAAAGGAACTTATATTCAAAGGATTGCCTCCATTTTGCGAAACCGTTGAATAAAATTTTCTAGAATCGGCGTAACAGAAAGCATGTCGGTCGAGAATAGTCGGAAGAGGCTCAGACGCGGAACGGATGAGCAAACGTTTGCTATCCAACGTGTAGCAGAAGTCCATAGCAAGCCGATTCGACACAGTCCGTTTGCTTAGTGAAAGCGGCACGCTAATAATTGAGTTTGAAGCTAAATCGTATGGTTTAGGTTCGGCTTGTTTGCCATGATTTAACCCAAACTAGACGTTGCGCCAGCCACAAGATTGCTCGAATCGCGAGCCGGCTAACCGCATTAATCTGATAAATATAACTTTCCTGAAGTACTGCATCGTTGTTTACAACGGAACAGGCGCCCATTAACGCGGCATTTTCGGTGTAACACGCTACTTGTGTAAATAGGAGAAAATTTCAATTGCAATTCAAAGTTTCATTAACTCGGACTAATGTCTATTATCGAACGTCGACGAAAAACAATGATCGAGCTGACAGACTAGAAACAATCGAAAGGAAAACCAGCTTCTTATCCATGCTCTGTTTTATTAAGTACAAAAATCAAGGTACTCGAGGAGGTACAAAAATCGCAGCCATTGTATTCAACAGTCGTATACAGGCAAATAAACGCGGCGGTCATCAATGCCAACCGCTTCTAGCGTTGGTTCCCGGTTGTCCTTGCACAACTTTTCCCTTCCTTGTCCCGTGTCGGCGCGATCGCCAACGCAATGTCAACGAATGCGCTTGTCTCGCCACTGGCTCGTGTAAAACTCTCCTTAGAAAGGAACGCCTCGCGAACGAGTGTCTCTATGGACGCGTAAAATGGTCTCGAGACTGATCGATTCTTCCGTCACCTTGGTGGAACAACGAACGAGTGAACAAACAAGCGTACAAGAGGGCAAGCAGTTTGCTCTACAATGGGTAGAGTGGCGCCTTGAACAGCAACGAGGAAACGCTCCCGGCAGAAACGGTCTCCGAGGGACCGGAAACTATCGCGGACGGAGCAACCGCTGCTGATACGACAACGTTACTTAAGGGCGCCTCGGCGACTGCGATCGCAGCTGCAGGTGTAATCAAATTAACCCTTGCCGTCGCGGTGGCAACGGAGCTTCCGGAAGTGCTAGTCACCGAACTCGAGCTGGATGCCGAGCTCTCGATCCTGGTCGACTCTGTTGCATCTGTAAATAAACGCGGTACGCGTATCTGATCTGTGTAAATAGTATCGATATTGTTGAACGCTAAGATCTGAATAGTACAGTTGTTGTTGGTTTTGCATTTCCAACCCTGTTTAGGGATGATGTTGTTTCAATGTAACGAATTGTATTTATAATTCATAGCTTGCGCTTTAGATAGGAATAAAGAACGTTTCACCGTTTTTACCTGTCACAAGACCTGATCCGTCTCTAATTTGTTGAGAAGTTGTGTTGCTGGAAATTGACGCGTTGGCAACTGCAGTGGAAGTTGCACTGACAGAACTGACAGCAGTCGGGACGGCAACAGTTACTGGCTCAGCTGTCGAAGTAGCAACAGTTACCGGTTCAGCTGTCGAAGTAGCAACAGTGACTGGTATCGGCGGAGCGGTTGGACCAACGATGATTATGGGCCCAGTGGAGGGACCTATTACTGCATTCGCTGACGCTATGCCTATTGTTTCTTTAATTGCCGTCGCGTTCGTCGATGCTTCCGCGGCCGATGATTCTTCTACGTTTTCGATTGCAACAGCCGCCTTCGCTGCTGCTGACGCTGCAACGGCACCTTTCTTTGTTTCTGCTTTGGCTGACGCTGCGTTATTGGTGTCGGTGATAGCGAGTGAATTGTCGGATGGTGCTACCAGCGTTACAGGGCCAGACGAAGCACCTTTAATGAGCACTGAATCTTGCGGTACACCTGGGGCATCGGATGCTTCTAGAAGAAAGAAAAAGAGGAAAAACAAAAAAAAAACATTAAGAAGCACGAAATAAGAAATACCTTTCTATAACGATAGTTCTTTACGTTCAGCGATTTTGTCGCGGCTGTCACGTTCACGTTGCCCCTGAATATACTTGAATTTATGGATCTATTAAACCCGTAATTCGCGAAGGAAACGGGACACCAATAAATTCTTCGCTTTATGTATCTCGTAAAAGTTGCGTACTAGTAATAAGATCTGACACAGTGTCGAATTGCTTATCTGTGGCATAGTTTTAAATCTATCCTCGGTGATGGGGTCGTAAAGGTCCAAAATTGGATTCTGAATACCTTGGGACACCCTTAGATATTTTCTTTGCTTCCAAAACATTCGAAACAAATAATAACGAATAAATGTCTATCTCGTGGCGAATTACTTTGGATCGGTGAAGGTGTAGCTTGAGGAATACTAGTAGGAGTTCCAGCAGACACGATGGTCACCGATCCAGAAGATGATCCTTCGACGATCGTAGTTCGCGTTACAGGGCCAGCGACGATGGTTTGAGCCTCCTTCACTGGTCCCTCGGGTAACAGGCTCACCGCAGGTGCGACTCCATAAACTGGTGCAACGAACAGCGGTGTCGCTGATTGTCCAACGCCCACTATTTCATGATAAGGCCAACCGCTGGCGCGAACGGACGCTAGGAGAATCGATGCCACAAACCTTAACTGAAAACGGATAAGGCGTGATTTATTAAGACGAACGTTAGAAGCGGCAACGTAGGTTGGTGACACAATAGTTAGAATGTTTTCCAGTAATCTCGCCCATAAATATCTCCGTTATTAAGTCAATCTCTGTGACACGATAGCTATTAGCTCGAACGAATATTACGATAATCGAGCGCAGATACCTTCTTTATTACCCGTTACCATGGAACGAGAATCTATCGGTCCGTTTAATGAATCAGGATTTCAACTTTGACCTTCCATTCGCCAGCTCGAGTCCGCCTAGCTACACGTAGATCCTCGACGCGTTACCTCACCCCAAAGTTTAACACTCGAACATCCATTACCTCAGCTATCCACGTTCGCGTTAATAACTTTGAAAATTACCCTTTCGAACTATACATAACCCAGTGGTAAATGGAAGGTACATTCTGTTAGCCAATATCAGCAATTTCTTCCTGTGGATTACACGAATGTCAACCGTAACGAGGGTAAACAGCTTGATCATAGTTAACCAACGCGTGATCCATCAGCGCGAGTTGCGTCAACGTTACAGGTGATTCGAGAACAATATCCACCACGTATCTGTGTGGTCCAACAGCTACGGATAGAGTCACACGCATCGTGAATTTGCATAACTCGGTTTCCGGCAGACGTGCCGCGCATGAACACGTCATCGCCACCACGGCTACGTGCACCTACGTGGATAGCATTCGGCCAAACCTTTTGCGAGACCCACGGACGTTTCCTCAAAGGAGGAATATCGTTCCCTTGATCCTACGTGTTGGATAACAATCGTGATTGATCGACGGAATCGTCTGTTTAATAGAGGGTTTTCTTCGAATAGCGCGCGGTGAAATTCAAATTCAAAGGAATTTATAAAGAGGAAAAAGGTATCGAAAATATTGGTATTCTTATTTTCGATGTTAGCATACCGTATTAATTTTCTCTAAGAAGGATCCTGATTAGAAAATACGTTAAAACAAATAAGCGTAATAATTCCACCCGTCAACGCGATTAAAATTGACTGCCACAGTTGGTCAGCCCGTTATCAGCGAAATGCGACGATTATTCGACGTATTTAAACGGAATCAATGGATTACCCATCTTAATCAAAGTTACAGAACGCGGTCATACGTTTCAATTATCCGACTGCCTGCGAACACCGTGGCGCTCTATATATCAATGAAACATTGGTCAGAGACAGAGAGCCGTTCATATTTCACGGACGACACGAAAGTGCATTACGAGCTAACAGATTAAAGTTTTCTCATCAGGAACTGCAGTCCGGATTCCCCTCTTTTCGTAACAATCTCTACTTCGACCGGCTCGATGAGCCACGATAAAGTTTCTGCGCTTACCGCCAACTTCATGACTGGTCTGTCCGTCGAAACCGTTCTTTTCCTATTGTCTCTCTCCGCGGAATTTTCCCGACTGTCTACCGTCGCTTACTGATCCATTTCAATCCAGTCTGAACAGTTATATACTCCATTACCTGTAACCTCCGGTGATGAGTAAGGAAAAAAGGTTACCGCGCCCAGTTTCCTTCGCAAAGACGAGGACTATGAAATTCCGTGCGCAGGAAAGCAGAACAAAGACTGGTCTGCATGACCGGTGCACATGACGCTTGGTTGCTACGGGTACAGCGGCTTATGGACCAGTTTCTTGACGACTACCACTTTTGGTTGTTAAGATGCGACACGAGGAATTCGGTCGCTGAAGAACAGAGTTTGATATATCGCATTTGATTCTTTTCGCGTGGCGAAAATACAGGTTTATCGGTGGATAAAACAAGGGTACATCGTAAGGAAGGTGAAAATTTGAGCTCAGAATAAAGATCGCAAAGTTTATTCCTATTCTCTGTCTAAATTGTATCACACTCTTCGAAAGATGGAGAATACGAAGATGATACCGCGATACAAATTGTATTCCTATTCGATTACTTGAAAAGCTCGGTAGAGCAATTCGTCCAATCTGTTTCGCAAACGGACAATCAAACTATATTATTCGATCGCACGGCCACGGCGGAATAAATAACATCGGGACTAGAAAAAAGGGCCGGTCGAAAAAATAGTGAATTGGAGGCGCGTGGACACGGGCAATTGCTTTCCAATGTTGTAACATTCAACTGGACTTTCAAGGCAGCATTTCCTGCTTTTCTGTATCGCGATCGAACATTTTAGTTTATCAACCGCCGAGTATTCAAGGCCGTCTCACGCAGAATCGAAAGTCAATTTCGCAACATCTCGAGCGGATTGCATCTTATAGTCGAACCCTAAATTGTACCGCGGCTAATGCATTTTTTTCCTTCTCTCCCTCCTCGAGCTGACACCTTGGGGGTCTACGGTTAGATACAACAACAAGCGACCGGGTGAAAAAATGGAAAGAAACATATAAAGAGGAAAAAAAAAAAAATTTATATATGCGCGGCTGTAAAATATGCAAATATCTCCGTGGCCCCGTTCTCGACGCGAAACTTCTGCAACATTCGCGCGCCGTTGCGTGCGCACTGCGCGCCATCGAGATTTCTGATGCAACATTGGCGCTGTGCGAGTTCATCGTTTTAGATCGCTGTCTTGATTTACGGATTCAAGTCCCGACCACGCCCGCTCGCGACAAGCAGCGATAGCCTGGTCACTATGAAACCGACTGACACGCATTCGTACGGGGTGGATGACGTATACAGAGTGTACTGTATAGGTAGGAAAATAAGAGTATAAAAGACAAAGTCGAAGCTGTGATTTTCATCAGTCGCTTACGATTTCGAGTTCCAAGAAGCTTAAGCAAACCAACAAAACCAACAAAATGAAATCCCTGGTAAGACTGATCTGCAACGAGAAACTTGTAATTCTAACATTGCTAATAATCTTCGATGATGATTCATCGTACCATAGACATTGTCGACGAGGAGGAATAATTACTCTGGGTCTTATTTATGGAGTTTTATAGTGGTAACATGGTAATTAAAGATTTGATTGCTTTTACAGTTGATCCTCTTCGCCATTGTCGCCGTCGTCGCGGCCTTCCCCGAACAGGAACGAGAACGCCGTGGAATCCTTGGCGCCCCAGCCCTGGCAGCCCCATGGATCGCCCCCAAAATCGCTGTTCCCTCCGTTGCCATCGCTGCCGGCCCTAAGCTCCTCGCAGCTCGTATGTATCTTGCCTTTTGACGAATTACCATGTTCGACTCGAGAAACCGGGTGTCTTCTGTAACAGATAATGAAGGAAACTTAAATTTCCTTTTCTTTTTCCAAGTTTGATTTTTTATATTTGCCTGTATTCGATGAAAATAGAATTTTCTAATACTTTTCAATTTATTCATCGTGAGTCGATTGTACATTCGGTTGTTAATGTTCTTTCTTGGAAGCTTGATTTTTTTTTAGTACTATCGGGTTTTAATTGAAAAATAATTGTAAAGTTGTACGATAGATTCAAAGGTTTAATTGAACCCTTGTGTTTTCCCACAGCAGCAGTCGTAGCCGCTCCCGCCCTTGCTCCCGCGTGGGGACTGAAGGGATGGTAAATTTCAAATTAACATCCCGGCGTAACTGGACCTGAAGTATTACAATGAACACCGACGATGAGAAGTCTTCTCATTGTGCAAAATTCGAATTCGGCGATTGGTCACACCCGACACCCCTTTTCGACCGCAGTTCTGATCGATCCCCCGCAATCGGCCCCATGGAAAATTATACATTCCTCCCTCCCTATTGTAATTTAAATTTTATCATCAGATAATAAACTTATTTTAAAAATTACAAAAAAATGTCTCTGTGTGTTTTTCAATCCTTTTAATTCGTACGATAAAACAAATTATGTAGTATTTACAATTGCTGTTTAATAAAGTAATTAATACTCGTATAATACAGAAAATTTTCAACGATTCCAAATATCATACATTATTCGGTCTTTCGGTTCACTTATTAATTAACGTTGGTGGACAAGTCAGGTGTTAATAATATTATGAATTTCAATTCGATCCAATTGTGAATTATTTGAAGGATATGATTAACTGGTTAATTGTAAATAACCAGTTATATATATTAAATAACAGGATACACTTTCGTTCAACAATATTTAAACATTACTCGCTGATCGAGTTGACTTACCGATCGCTCCACAAATAAGGTAATCGAAGTTTGATAATTAAGCGTGTTTCTTCGTTGTAATACAACCTGCAATTGTCGTTGTTTTAGGAATAATAAAGAAACCATTCGGGTAATTTTTGCCTATTTTTATTTATGTTTTATTCCAATTTTACATTTCCTAAATTCCCTGTTGTTGCACAAAAATGTTTCAAAATGGAAATTGTCAATTGTTTCTAATTTAAATATATAACGCATAAAATATCAGTGTTCTGTTTTTAAATGTTATTAATCTTTGTACGATATTCAATAATATCTGTTTATTAAATTTTATTCAAAGGAATAGTTGATCTGTAACATACCAACGTTTCCAGCTAATAGACTACAATTTAAGTTAGAAATAATTGGGAATTTTTATATTCTTACATATCAAGTACTTTTTCTCCCAATATTTCAACTCGTTCAGCTAATCAACTTGTCCAGGTATATTGCATCAACTTTTAAAATAAAATCGCGGTATCTTTGTCGCACTAGGCCACTCAGGTAACACCAGATCCATTATTCCGCGTATCCTTTCATTGGCAGCGGCTATGGGCGAGGGAGCAGCAGCAATGCGTCTAACGATCTAAAGTAATTAGAAACTGGAGCGACTGGTCCTGGGAGGACGTCGAGTCCTCGATAACTTTTATGGCCACCTAAGTAGCATTAAACTCGAATTAAACGAGGTACCGTTTCGACTCGATTATCGGGATTAAGGTGTTCAAGGATTAAAACGTGTTCCAGAAACAAGCGATTACAGTGGAGCTTCATTTATTAACGTACAAAAGCGTAACGGGGATATGGCTAGTTACAAAGAAGATATGTGCGAAAGAACCTCGGAAAAACTCGAACGCGTTGTCTGCGCGAATCGCACTTATTTAATCGTTCCGGATCCATTGGTTCGGATGCGGAAGAATCTTCTGCTCCAGACAACGCTGAACTTCGAGTGAAGTCTCGCGGATAGAGGTCCATGAGAAGTCGCTTCCAGGTTCACAAGAGAAAGAAGGAGAGAGAGATCGTTCGAATTGTCTTAAGCTCTTGGGGCCGAATCCAGGGTTGCTGTCGATGTTTTACCAGACTCCTAGTACACCTGCTCCTGGTGCCACAACAGTTCCTGCGGGACCGGCGACTACCGTGGGACCTATAAAAGAAAAAACGTTCTTCAGCTACTGTTCTTTTTCCCAGTGTAACAGTAAAATTGTATGAAAAATCGTGAAACTCTGCTACTACATTATCAAATACCTGCTTTAATGCAAACTTGTATAACGAAGTTCATAAATACCTCATATGTTTCATTATCCAAATTTAATGCGATTATTATTCAGTCGAATTACTTTAATCACTAGAATTATCCGGAATAATCAATGCAATCTACTCTGTGTTAGCACACGACCGTTATCACACAATTATATACTTCACAGTGTATTTTACTCTAATTGGTAAACTTTACACGTAATTCCTATTCGCGATCGACGTAGTTTGAAGCGATAAGATAACATTTACCGGCAGACGGTCCCACGACCGCAGCAGAACCAGCAGCAGGCCCAACAACCGCGGCAGAACCAGCAGCTGGTCCAATCACAGCGGCGGACCCAGCGACGGGCCCGACAACCGCAGCCGCAGGAACCACTGGTCCCGCCACTGCCACACCTGGTACCACCCCACCTAAGACTACTGCTCCATTATGTCCCCAGCCGATGGAACGACGTTCACGGTCGGGGCTGGCTGAGGCGATGGCCAGGACGGCGACAAGGACGATCTAAAATTTTTATTTCAACTTCATTTCACAGTCGTTGGAAGTTTTTTAATTGATGCCGATTAATTGAATACGAAGTTCTGATTGTGAGAAGATTTCCTGTATAACATTTTCAGGATTATTTGTAAAAATTATGCAACGATTGGATGCACGCATTGAACATACACAAAAAAAAAAAAAAAAAAAATACAGCGAAATTAAACACTCTTCTTTAATTCTATGTCACAAAGATATCTCACCAAGTACTTCATGTTGATTGTTATGTTAGTCTTCAGCTGGCTGGTGACTGATGCTCAACCCTCCTGACTCGTCGCCTTTTATACGCGATTGACCACGATCCGTGACATCGCCGATGCAACCTTCAACCCCGCATGAAAGTAGGAATAATAAACGAGACAGGGTGCGGTCATAGACGAACGGGATTAGAGTAGGCGACCACACCAGAGTTCCGGGTCCAACGTCACACAGACGGTAGCTGTTATCACACGGAGACATGTTTCAGCCTCGAATCCTACATGCTGCCTGTTACCGTAATAACGGTTGTTGCGAGGAAATAGAATTTTCCTGCTGGTCAGCAACGCATAGCGTAGCGAATTCGCTGATCATCTCGTTCCAAGCTTTGTTCTCTAGCACGAAGCTTTCCGTGTATTTCGGCTTCGATAAACGTTAATAACTGCCGCATGCTGGTGTAATTGATAAAACCGACGGTGGCAGGGAATTCTCCTTCGAAATTATTTGCAGTGTGCCTCGGAACAATCGCAACAACGAAACGTTCTTCCTCGAAACAGCCGTCAATTTTAATGAATCCTTGTTGTGCACGGGTATTAAGGTACGTGTTTATCTCCGCGATGCTACGGGTTGAAATTTAACGAGCTGAACAACTGCTTACCTCGCTGAGCACTGTATGAGGTAATAATGGGCTATACTACTTACAAAAGTATGGTACAGTTATTTTAACGGCTCTTGAATTAATTTTCTGTAATAAAAATTATTTAAGAGGAATTTCAAAGGAAAGAAATTAATGTTATGGAAACATCAAATTAAAATATTCTCTGGAACGAATTAAAATTATGAAACGTACGTACATCATACGTGATATGAAACCACAATTGTTCTTTTGTAACTACAAAACTGTTCGGTATTAAAAAAAAAAGGAAAAAAAGAAACAACTAAAATCAATTTTCAACTATGAATCGTTCGAAACGAGTGCACAACGAAGCGGTTGCTCGCAAAGAATTCGCTTGGCAAAGAATAAACGAGCGCCAATCGCACGTGAATAAAACAACGGGGGCTCCTCGTTTCGTGTCGCCCTTTTATTTTGACCACGTCGAGCATTTTTTCCTGCCGATTTCCACGATGGCCACGGTAATCCGTCCTTTGAATCTGCACACCACCGCCGGCCTGGAACAACGTAATTGCGCGAGTCGGATTTGTCAAGTTGGAAATCGTGGCCCGCGAGCTGTTACAACGCCTGGTCGAATTTACGGCCAGCCATGCTTCTGGGGAACGTTGCGCTTCCCCGAAACTTCGGAAGAGTTCCTTCGCCGATGGAATAATTGGGGAAACTTGGAAGGAGAATATCTCATTCTCAGTTGCATCAGTTGTTTTGGTGGAAAGTTTGAGAACGAGGCGTAGAGTCGACATTGCATTGATCAGATTTAAAATTATCGTATGATCGTAGAAGAAAAAAAAAAAATTGAATAACTGGAAAGTATTAGAAAAAGTGATGTGTCTACTATAAAAAATCCTCTCAAAAAGAATTTTCATCGATAAAATAACTTATTTTTACAAGGCAGTAAGAATACCATATATTAATATGAAATATTAACAAGCAACGTGATTAAAAAAAAAATGTTCTTCACTATACATATAGTAAAGGCTGTACCTCACAACATTGTGAACCAGCCTGAATTTCATATTCCCTACAGCTACAAGTTGGATCGATCCTGAACCAATAACCATTTCAACTTCTAAACCAGTCGTAATGAGTCCCAGAGCCGCATAATAATTCGCCATTCAACGATGGTCGCATTTTCCAGCACCGGTACCATCCTCTATCGACCTACTGGGTCATTTTATTATTCTATTACACGGTAGTTTCCAAGGGATGATGTAAAATTCGACCATCGACGTCCATTCGCGTTTACGTGACCCTTTGAGTATTCGGATAGGCTAAATTTCATACCCAGCGACAGATTCACGTTCCATAGTCGCGTAGATTCCCAATGGTCCATCGAAAATCGTGAACGGAGGCGAGACCGAAATGGGGAGATATTGGAAAGTTGGAGTCTTTGTGACGAGTTCGCGGGGCCGATTCTTTTTGAAGAATATTCGTTTGATTCGCAAGCTCCACCTATTCTACACTTCTTCTGCTCTTTGTATCAAAGACTATCGATTATCGGCAACTTTCTGGCCCTGTTTGGGTAACACTGCATCTCGTTTCCTTTTACCGATCCTTCCGGGGATGGTCTGTGCACGAACACCGTTCGTATCACTCCTTTTATGAAAGACACGCGATTATTAGTGGCAACATGGATTTACGATTAGTATTTCTGGGATTGGGAGTGGGTCGAATGGAAATCGTCGACGGATGCACCGGTGGGACTAAGTTTGTCGACGAGGAGCCTTCGTTCGATTCGAAACAGTTCAGTCCACTGAATCTTTTCGACGTTTTAATGGTTTCACGGGAAAAGGTGCACGAACGTGGAATATGTTATCGGTGAATTTTAAAAATCGTTCTTTACCATTCAGAATAGTGGAAGTTATCGTTGGAAGTGTTTTCCATCATCGTAAGTAATACGTACAACTCTGTTCCGAGGATAAATCAGAATCCGTAAATTGTAAATAATATCGAACGACAGATCTCACGATCAACGAAACAGGGATCCCAATAATCTACGATAACGCGTCAAATATGATTCACAATTGACCTCAAACGATTTCGTGAAACATTTACAATTCCCCTATTTCATCCAGATAAATGGCGACAAATCAACCAATATCGATTTCATTATCGTCCTACGATTTAATCACGCTCTATCTGATTGCATGGTCAATACCGTGCCTTCCTAAATTAATTAGTCGATCCCGGTACAGATTTTTCTCGCTCATCGTACGTTTGGCGGATAACAATGATAACGGTGTCAAGCCACAATTAGATAGCCGAAACAATTAGCACCGTTAACATTGGCCCTGGTTGCGGCAACAAACGCATCCAGGCAAACTGAACTCGCTCGATGGAACGTGTGTATATATGAACACGCGGACGGAGAATTAAACGCGAATAGAGCATCGCACATGTTGGCAGGTTAGCGCGCGTGCACGGCATCGTGTACGGTATTGTGCACGGTCGCCAGATAGTTGCATGCATCTGATTGTGCCACGTTACTATGCTCATTTCACGGAACATACCGTTAAGCCGTCGCGTTTGAAGGACAAAATAGCATTTAATTAATCGACTGTCCCTCGAAGCCTGCGGATCTACTGCCTGGCGGCTGCTTTTAATGCATCCAATTCGTGTCGGAACTGTAATTTAAGTAATTGAGATTGGCTGCGTCGAAAGTGATGCTTGTTAAAGTATATCAAATTAATTTTACTAATTTAAAAGACCCGAGAATCGTAGCAAGGGCAATCTAAGGCAGATCTTGCAATTTATATCTGTTAATTACCCCATGTAAATCGTCTTGCTCTATCTCTACTTCCTACTCGCCCTCTTATCAATTGGTCCCCACCCACCTCTCGAAGAAATTCGAACGCATATTCTTAATTTTTCCATAACGATAATGTCACTCGGTTTATATCTCATGTTGCGACACCTATTATCATACTTGACATCTAGAGCTCTATAAATCCGTCGCGTGCTCGTGGAGGACCGTTACAGGTCCTTGAAGAGAAAATCCGTTCCACTCTCGTAACCGCGACAGCACGGTAGCAGTTCGATCAGAGTGAAAAAAATGGCAGCGAGCGATCAGCCGACCTGCCGGGTGACTTATCAAACGCGCCGTACTTGACAGTGAACCGATTATGACTGCATAGTTGCACGGAGCTCGTTCGCCGTGTATTGTTATCGTGTCGGTTTTCCTTTCGTCGTTCTCGAAGGATTTTTTCGCGTAGGAATCAAACGATGGCACACAGGTGCAAGCTTCGTCTTTCTTTTCTCGTCCCATGGTCCCACTCGTTCCGTGGCAGAGGTGTGCATTGAAATATTCATGAGGGGGATGCCAGGGGGAGATCGAACAGAGAGTTGTCTCTAAGCGCGTTCCGAATCGCGCTCGCAGTTGCAAAATTATTCGTACGTGCCTTTTTGTGTGGGAGCCAGGCTGGATTGCCAGTGCAAACTGATTTGCGATGTATCGAGCGTACCAACGGATGTTCCGATTCGAGTTTGTAGAGTAGGAAAAACTTTTGTGGTATTTGATGCGATTAAGCGTGTAGCAGAAAGGTATTTGAAATGTTTGAAATTTTCGGAGCGAAATGTCGGACAGAAATTCATTTCGGACGAAAGGATTATTTTGGTGTGTGGAAAACTTTGTTTAGTTCCGGTAGGAAAAATTATGAACACGTCAAAAATTAGGAATACAATTTCGTTTATTTGTATAATTAAACAGTTACATTTGTATAAGCGTATACGTTTCGATATACATGGGCAGTGCCATTGCCACAACTAGAAATAAACTACAAAATGTTCTGTAATAGTCTTGAGTGAAGCACGAGGTATATCATATAGGTTCGAGGCTCGCTTTTATGTTACTACCAACCATGACCTCCAGCAACGATCGCTGAGGACGAGGCGCCAATTACTGCTGTTTTTGTAACGGGACCAGCGACAACTGCGGACGTTACAGGACCAGCGACGACCGCGGCCGCTGCAGGACCAGCGACGATAGTGGCTGCTGGAGCTGCTGCGACTACTGCGGGTGCGGCAATCGCAGGTGCAACTAATGCGTTACCTGAAAAATTTTTTATTATAATTATTGAATAAAGCAATCGTTTTGCTATAAGAAGCCGGTAAGATTATTTGCAAGCAACGACAAGCTAACCAACGACAACACCGAGTCCAGGTTCGGAAACAACAGTAGGACCAGCAACTGATCCAACGACGGCAGAGGGACCAGCGACAGCTCCAGTCACCAAAGTTGGTCCAGCGACAGCTCCAGATACCTTGACTGGTCCAGTTGCAGCGCCAGCAACGACTGTTGGTCCCACTTGGGGACCGGCAACGCCAATCGCACCAACAACCGGGCTTAGAATTGCACTTGGAGCGGCTGAGCAAGCCGACACAATTGCTACCAGAACAGCCTAACATAAAATTTATAAAATGATTGTTACAAAATCTAGATAAAATATTATTGTACAATGTAAAGTACTTATGGGTAAAAAAGAAACAAATTTCTGAAGCTCACCAAGTACTTCATGGTCGTTGCTTTGTTTCTCTACCGACGTCTATCGCGTTAATTGCAAGACTGCCAATTAATCCCGTGATATCTGCTTTTATACGCCGATTTGACCCTGAATCTACAGCTTTCTTGGCATTTTTCCACGGGAAAATGTCACACCGTTACCCGTTCCGGGCACGACCCATTTCCATACGGAAGAATTTCTCCGACGCGTGTCTGCGCGAGCTATTAAACTCTACGACGAGGAAACGCCACAACGTAGTCCTCTCGCGCGCAGCGGATTAATTGCATCCACCTCGTGGTATCGTAGAACGTGGCCGGAACTCGAGTTCCATAGGTGTGAGGAATTTACGGGAATCGGGTATATCCCGTTATCCTTGTGCCGACAGAATTCACCCCGCTTAGACTGCTTGATTTAAGGACTCTTGTACTTGTTGCTCGCCGTTCTGATTCCGTAGACGGAAACGTAGCTTTGCGACGGTAATTCGTTTCGAGGAAGGTGCTCGTACTTCTTGAAAATTCGTGGCGCCATGTAGCGTCGGGTGCAGTTCCAGAATTTGGGAAGTGATTTCACTTTTTTTTTTTTTTTTTGATGTGATCATTAACGAATAGCACACTAAGGATGCAATTTGTATACGTCCAAACGATCAAGAACTCGTTTTAATTTGAACCAAGAACGTCAACGCTTCGATTCCCAAGCTTCGAAATCTCAAACAATTCCAAGTTCCTGCAAGATCTCGAGCAACCACGGTTCACACAGCAGAAGTGGACAAACATTTACTCAACAGCGCGAGGATTAAAGACCGTCGAAGTGTGCTCCGCCATTAGGGTACTTGAATATCATATTCACCGTATGGAATCCACGTCTCCGTTTAACGACAGCCGTTTCGTCCTCGCATAAACCGACGGATTTAACGGCTGTTCGTACTTGTTGCTGTTCGCCAGTGGACGGACGTAGTTCCCTTTGAAATGATAATGTGTGTGGCGCTAATAATTTTCTCCGGTCTCCCCTAGGAACCGGAAAACGAGTTTGGGCTTCGTAAAAACGACGTCAAGGAGCATCTTCGCCGCTACATTTCCCAGGGGTTGACGTGATTGAAAACGGAGATTAAAGGAGCACAAGAACGGCTTGGCGTGGCTCGAGAGGGTCGTGCGCAAAGGTACGCTCGAATATCAGTAGGACCTGGCTCCGATGGAGAGAATACTCGGCTGATTGGAGCGGCGTTGAAGCAATTTCCTACAATTACCGACAAAGGTAGACAGGTATCGTCCCACGGAGCACCGTCGTCGGCGACGACAGCACAATGGTTCGCGAAATAGAGGCTGGCCACGCCACGGTGTCGACGGCCTTGCCGTCGATAATATTCCTGAGCTGGAACAATGCTTCGGCGATCGCTGCCACGTTAATAGCGCGACCGATGTTGACTCGGTTCGCAATGGGCGTCTTTCCTTTGACCCTTCGAGTATGAAATTGTCAGACAGGGGGTCCGAGAGGTGTTCTACGGGGGTTTCGATGAAGTTCTACGTGGGTAAGTTTCGTCGAAGATGGTTGTTCGTTTTAAGTTCAATTTGTGATACGATTGTACATAAGTTGTGATTTTGTTTGGTATTTTATCGTTACCCGAAAGTGATTTGTAGAACGTTGGTTTAAATTAGTTTTTCGAATGCTTTTTATTTACCTTGTTGGTTTACACGCTGGACCCGCTAATTGTTCAGCGAACAAAGACAATACCGAAACTTTTGCAGCGCCTGTGCACGCCCGTAGCAATTACACCGCTGGGATATTTCCGTACTCGAAACTTCGAGGGACGCTATTGTTCTCATTACAACGTTTGGTCTTCTATTTGTACCGAACTCGTGGACACGTTAAACGAACTATTTTACCGGGAGCAATTGAAATTTCCGAAACAATGTTTGTCCATGAACACCCAACCTCAATTATTCTATTTTCATCTGTTCCACTTTTTCTGTTTCTACTTTGAACGGATCGAACGAATGGATAGTTAAAAAAAAAAAAGTTTAATAAAAAAATTCCTCTCCAAAGTGGCATGCGTTTATTATTACATATAATAAAAATACAAACGATACATTGTTATGTACACAGAATACATATAAAAGATACAATGATGGAGGTACTAGCGGTAAATGACGGAGATCGTGGCGCGGTCGGTTTCAAAATGGCAGGCATCGGAGGAGATCAGTCGAAGATGTCATTGGAATTATTGGTGTCCAGCGTGAAGGGAGGGATTACCAGTGGCCATCCGCGCGAATGATTCCTCCTACTCCGGCTGCTCCAGCTGCTATGCTACCGGATGGTCCGGCGATGAGTGCTGGGGCGGTAATGGGACCAGCTAGGGCTGCTGGAGGTGACACAGGGCCAGCCAATACGGCTCCTTGATACAAACAACGTACAATTAGTACAAGTATCGCAGCAAGTAGGAGATGAATCACGTTTCACCATCGACAACACGAGTATGGACTAGAAATTGTAATAAAGATGCAATAAAACGTGGCATTCCGAGCAAATAAACGTCACGAGGTGAATAAAAGTCGGGCTACCATGCGTGGTTAAATTTATCGACCATTGTGGAGATCGAGATCATACATACATCTTACACGCTCGAAGATTAGACACGCGCGTTTCCTGGCAAAGATATATGGAACACTGGTTAGTTTACAACAATGTCCAATCAACGTTACCAGAGAAAGATCATCAATTCAAACATCGTACGCTTTATCTCGAGGTAGCATTCTAACGTAACCTCATATCTGCTCGATCTATCAACCATATTATCACAAATATTCTCGCAAGCGTTAGCCTTAAAATTTACGAGTTTACTCACCCCAAGGTGACACAACAGAGGGTGCAGCAAGAGCTGGCCATGCAGCCGCGGCACCCGCCCATGGAGCCCCGTGACCCGCCCATGGAGCCCCGTGACCCGCAACGCTACCGGAAACCAGGGAGGGACCGGCAACAGCTCCGGTCACAACGGCACCACCGTCCACGGCACCAGAGAGACGAGCAGGTCCAACTATCGGTCCAGCAAGGGCGGATGGTCCAACGATGGGTCCGCTGAGGGCAGCAGGACCTAGAAGAGGGCCAGCTAATGCAGCTCCAGGCGCCAGGACGCCGGACGGCGCTGCAGCCGCCACCGAGAGAACCGCGACGAGGAAGACGGCTACAAGGGTGCACATGATGAGAGGATTGTCGGAAAGGCTTGCTAGTTGCTAAGCTGCTGGAATAATTCGCCTCGATGGCTGGAGTGGATGTGCTGTCATCTGGCTGGCTCGATGGTGCTTTTATAGGAGCATTGTCTGTGTTCTGGGTATCCGTTGCTCCCGCCAACCCCAAGGGCGGGGCACAGGACACGCCAAACATTCTCTGCGGGCTGGGCGCGTGGCCGTTTTCTAGGCTTATCAGCATTAAGACAGTCATCGAATGGCTGCGACACGCGGACAACGCTTAACGCCTCGCAGCCCACCCGTGGCCCCGGAGGTCGCCTGCTCCAATTCAGCTCCACGTTGCATCCGTTTCAGCGGTGCTTTTTTACGATTGCTTCTGGCCTTGCGTAGAACACGCCACTCTATCGACCAGAAAGATCGGCGCGTCGATACGTGCAAGTTTGACTGTTTAATGGGTTAAATGTGGGTTTAAGCAGTCACGGTCTGGGGATCTTAGCGATTAAAAATTCGTCGCTGGGTTTCCAAGGAAATTAACTACATCGTGAAAGATCGTGTCCGCAGATTCGGAATCGATCAAGATTCGAGATCCTCGATTTTAATTCCGAGCCATTGATGCCGAGCCCGCGCGAGAATCAAATCAAAGATCGATATCGTTTGATCTACTCATCCAGGTTAAAGTAGCGCTACAGGTAGCAATTTCCATTTATGAGTTCACCCTCCTCTCAAAGAAACTAAAACATCAAGGTTACACCGAAGAAACCTATTGTCACGACCTTCACGGTCGAAGAAGAGTCCTTTCGTCTCTTTCTCCTCTATCTTCTAAACGAAGAGCCAGAACTAGGCGAGTATGCATCGACAATCGAGCCATTACGCGTCCGCATTGTGCATCCGTTTAGGTGAGGCACTAGGTTGCATTGCCCACGCGTCGTCCCCGGACCGCGATTGTCGCCAGGAATGACGGTCTCATTGTAGTCGGATAAGCGTGTGTTATGGTAGCACCAACATCGCAATGGATCACCCTGCCTCGTGCCATAGATCGTTCGGAATATCATAGTTGGGCGTAGCACTTTCGAAGTTGCCAAAGGTGACCGGCGACGCGATTGTTCGAATAATTGTTTCCCGACACTAGCGAAACCCTCCGAGGGGCGGTTTTAATGGCACGCCTCGTTTATAGAACAAGGGAAGACCCAGAAGTCTTATTTTCACTGAACGCATTCTCGGAACTTGAAAAGTATCTCGCTTTTTTCTTGGTCGAAACGATTCTAGAAGAATTTCTTTCTTTAGGCTTCGAAGCGACTTTCTTTTAGAGCTTGGTTTCGTTGCTTTGTTCGACGATTTTTTTTTTTTTTTTTTGTTGCTTTTAAAAGTCGCAACTTGGATATTAAATGTCGCCATACAATGCCATTCTTGCTTCACGAACGTATGCCTGAATATTTAAATGTTCTGTTCAGTGTTGAAATTGAAAATTGACGCAGTCGAGATCAGATATCGAAGATCACGCTATGGTCAATCATTTATGAAGAGAATCGTGAACAGGAACATATTTCTTAGCACGACAGGTGGATAGAGGAACGAACATCGGATCAAGAACGACGGGGTATTTGATTTACGATCAGCGGCAATTTTTACACGCGACTCTGCGCCATTTTCAGAGCAATAGGAGCAGACAAAAAAAATAGTGGGACACTGACAGACGAGTCACGGTAAATTTTCGATGCACCGGTGTTCATTTTCGTCGCCAGAAATAATGCGTATCGTCATCGCGTGTATCTGGTTTACCATTACAAAGCCTGAAATGGGAATAGAAGAGGATTACCGAAACCGTTTAGAAACACGGATCGCGCGGTCCCGTTGATCGCTGCTCTGACAACGTTCGATGGTATCCGCGATATTGTTTTCCGATCGGCTGTATGATTCACTTCACAATTTATGGACAATTTACTAGGAAGAACCTGAAAAATTTATACCGCAAATATGATGAAAAAATTCCTTGCTAAATAACTTTTAAAATATCGGAAAAAAAAGAAAGCGTATAAATCGGTGGAATGAAGCAGAATAATCTTGCACGATGAAATCCTATCTAGATCGTCTTGTCGACGCAATGTACGCAAATCCAACGCAAAGATCTTTTTTTTTCTTCCTTCTGGGTGTGGTGTCTCCGATCCGATCCGATATTGCGTCAACCTGTTTACACCTTTTAACACGACCAACCGAGCTTTTTCACCCCGTCACGGTCCAGCAGATCGCGAGCACCAGCCCCGCCCTTACCCCCGATAAGTTCACCGACCCACGTGCCCGTGTGTGTCGCCTATAAAAGCTTACTTAGCATCAGCTTGCACGGCAATGTTCTTCCGTGATGGCTGATGGAAAGTCGCTGCTCGGAATCTTAGTGGTCTCCGTCGTCTCCGAGGAGACGTTCCATGGCTGGCAACCTAGCTAAGGGATACGGGGATCGAGAAACGCCGATGTCGCCCGTCGATGGATCGATCGATGAAGATTTAATAGAAGTCGTTGTCTCTGGATCTCTCGATTTATAAAATTAACTATGGACGAATCTGAACCTCGAACCCAGATCGATAACGTCGCACGGTGTCTATGGATCGCGACGAATTTTCAGGTAAGATCAAAATTCCATGTTTATCGTTCTTCGAAACAAGTTGCTGGAGATATCGAGAAGGGCCGCGGTCCATATTTCCGCTTTTCAAACCAAGAAATTAGGCTACGACGCGTACAAAACGTCCACGTTTCTCAATTTCCGCGGCGGCGCGGGTGCTACGCGAATAGAATGGATCGCGATGTGAATAACGATCGAGCGAAGGAGAGCATAGCGTACGACCAAGATTTATCCCCTAGTTTCTGGACCGATTTTCTAACCCAGGAACACGGCGTTACCTAGCATATAAATATCGCGCTTGTAACATAACGAGTTATTTTTCGCCCAACCAACGATTCTTCGTGAAATCGTGTTTCGAGTCGATGTTTAAATATCCACGGATCTACTATCACGTCCGATCCATATTCGTTCGACGCGTGGTCCATACGAAAACGATCCTGTAAACTTAACGGATCTCTGTTTCTGCATTGCCATCTTATGATTTTTGTATTCTCAGGCCACTCAGTCCATCGCCGAGGGCGTAACAGCAGCAGCGCGTCGAAGGATTCATCGATCGGCCTTCCTCGATCTCCGGCAACTCACGAGGCATTAACGATTTTGCCGCAACCGTATCTACCTCGTTATCGGCCACACCTCTTGTCATTCTCACCCGTAACAGCGCGAGGCTTCGCGAAAACAATCCGGACTTCTTGTTTTATGGTTGAACGAGACCGATCCGCTGGAATGTTCAGCTTGCGTTGGATTGATCGAAAAGTTCTGTTGGTACATTTTATTTACAGATTTACAACCTTATTTGGAGATTATAAATAGCTGGTTGAAGCGTATACCTATTGTTGAATAGGATGTTGTGTATTTTGTACGATATCGAATATGTTTTTGAACGGAACGATTAATAAAAGTTCCAGTTGAAATTATTTCAAAGAAAACGGCAGAACCTTTTGAGCACCCTGATAATTTCAGATCGAAACAGCGGAACTGATTTATCGCGATCTGCTGCGTTTATCAGAGAATCGCGGACCAAAAACAATTTTACGGCGGTGTTTGGCTGAATTTTAAAGCTTCCTTCCTGTGGAATTTGTTTTATAGATATTGCATAAAATAATGCTTGTGTTCTATTATTTTAAGGATAAATCTGGAGCGCAGAAAAGTAGGGTAATTGGGAATCTGTGGATTATTGTCGTTCTACTTTTATTAAAAACGTTTGAATAGCATACTGCTCCAAATTTATTTTTTAAAATGTTCGAATATAATTAAGGATTAAAGAATATATATATATATATATAGTACAAGTTTTGGAAGATTATGCTCAATATTTGAAGCCCTAATAGCAATTCCACTTACAGAAATAGGTTTTATGCGCGTAAAAGAATTTTACGTTAATTTTAAATGGTGCAGAATGTAAGATGCGTATTTTTAAATACAGCTTTCAAGGAACTTATTTAATGAAGCATTGAAGTCAGTCTGGAATGAGCAGTGTCTTTAATCATATCTTCCTCGTTCATAATTTTCTATTTACCACTCTTGCGTGAAGCATACGAGCAAAGAATATCATTTGCTTTCAAATTAGGGCACCTTGCTTATTTTTCTCAATTCCACCATGATATTGCGCAACTGGCAAAATTGAAATAAATACCACGAATTCTAATTTAAATCTTCGCGATTCAGCTGTAAAATAGAAATATTATTCGCTCTGAAAGCCACAATTCATAATTTAAATTTCATAAAAGCTCTCGTATGAAGGAATAGGAATAATATCGTCTTATGCTTTCTTGCATTCTTGCATTAATAAAATAAATAAATAAATGAATGAATCTAAATTATTCCGATACGGAAATTCCTCCACAAGCTACATTTTCACAAGAAACGCAGAATTAATAATTTTCACATCAACATAACACATGTAAAAGCTTTATTTTTATTTTATCGCTTAAAACACCGCCTGTTGAACGCTGCAAAGCGTTATGTCTTTACACTCTGCTATTTTCCATCCATTCGGTGGCCGAGGTCGCAGTCGACCGACCTTTCGGAATTCGTGCAGATTCGATCCGCTATGATGAAACGATCGATTGATGCGTCACGGTGGGGCCACGGTTTTCCCATAAAGATGGAACCCCGGTTCCATAAGCCCTTTCCATGATATTGGTCCTGTCGCTACCGCCGAATGCTTACCGATGAATTTGATAATAAATCTTGCGGATCTTGCAGAAGATGCAGACCCGCGGTCTTAAATCGAGGTAATTCTCACGATCTCTCGTGAATCTTGTGATAAATCGTTCAGGCTGCCAGTTCTACTTTACGTCGAGTTTTTAGCGTTACCACAGTTATTTAGATCTTTGGGTGTAACGTTCGGTGTACCGCGTTCAGTGGCTGTTAAAGTAAAATGAAATTCTTGTTCCTTCGATTCAACGAATTGTTAAGTATTCGCACTGTTATTCGGCGCTTTAATTGGCAATGGATTTACCGTGTATTTCAGAGAGATTTCAAACGACTATTTGTACAATGTAATCGAGTGCCTGGAGACCGCGTTCCAGCGTACAGTGGCTCGAAATAAGCCACTTAAATAGCCATTGTTCCATCGTAAAAACCGGGTTGAAACGGTTCACGGGCGAAAAGTATCGCCGTGGCTGCGATCTGTGGCGAGGATCAGGCCGACCTTAAAGAAACACACGGTAATTGTCGTGTATAGATTCCACGATAAAGCCCGTGGCTCGAGAACGACTTAAGAGATAACGCAAATCTCGCGTAGGACCTTCGGTGAATTATGAGCGTGCGGTTCGTTAGTTCAGCGTTATTCAAATCGACCTCGCCCGAACACCTGTGTTCCGCTGATCGATCTACGGATCGATTTTTCAGTGGCTAATGTCACAAAATCGAGCCAATTGTCAAGCTTGTTGGAAGATTGACGGACCGTGTCGTAAGTCACGCATCCAACGACCTTACCCTTTTCCACGACTCGTGTGTGTATCGTTTCAGCGTGTCGAGATCTGTGTCAGCGGTTCGAGCTGCCTCCGGTTCCTTGTACCCTTAATTGTTGCCTCGTGCGCTGAGCGTCAAACATTTCTACGAACCACTACAGTGAAACACAGTGTAACGGTACGAAATGTGGGAGTGATAGAGATCGAGGATCGATCGAGTAAAACGTTTTCGTGATCCGTTTCGATTCGTTTTGCGGTGGTACGATAGAGGTATCGTTGATACCAACTTGTTGGAGAAATAGTAAATTTTGTAGAGAGAGAAAAAAATTAATTGCAAATAATATTGTGAGCAATGGTTTAAAATTTACAGTAAGGACAAAATTAGAGCATGCATATAACCGGTGCATAATTATTTTATAGCACGATAAAATGGAACACCTAACGAATTTAACGCAACGTAAAGGTTGCCTCCATGTTGCTAATTAATCCGATTAATTCATCGCATGAGTGCAACTCGGAAGTAAATAACATAGTTAGACGCGTGTAATTAAATTGTATATTATCGTAAGAGATCAGAGTTAAAATAACACCATAAATAGGGAACTATATGCAGAAATCTACGTTACAAACTATTTATCTAGAAAAATATTCTTGATATTCAAAATGGTATTAAGAAATGCTCGTATTAATATTACATTATCATAATAAAATTATAACGTCGAATGTATCGCGAAGGGGAAACGTCGTGAGACTAACATTCATAGTCGTTACAATAACACCTTCACTGACAGTTCACAAGAGTGGATTCGATCGAGAGGTCTCAAAAATTTTCTTCTTCTTCCAACAGCTCTCGTTCGTTACCAATGACCGTGGCCAGTATGGATTCCACCGTAACCAGTACCGTGGGCTGTAATTTTACCAGAAGGACCAGCAATCACCACTGAACCAGCGTTGGGACCGGATACAGCGGCACTTCCTGAATGAGGACCAGAAATAACGGCGCCATGGGACGCTGGTCCCGCGAGAACTGCACCATGGGACGCTGGTCCTGCTATAACCACTCCGTGTCCACCGTGTCCTGCGTATCCGGCGTATCCAGGGTATCCAGCGTATCCCGGATATCCTGCGTAACTGTAGGCTGGAGCCGCGTATCCGACGCCTAGAAATTGAGTTTCTTTATTAAAATAAGGTAAATGTCTAAGTTACAGCGCTTAAAGAGAAAAAAAAAATTAACTTCGAACTTTACGGTTTGAATTTAAAGTTAGAAATTTTCAATTTGATGTAAACTAACCGACTCCTCCACCATAGGGGCCATCATAACCCTCGACGTGAGCGGGTCCAGCAACAGAAGCAGTGACAACTGCAGAACCAGCAACGGCACCCGAAACGTGCACCGGTCCAGCGACAGATCCAGAAAGTCTCGCCGGTCCTATGGATGGGCCAGCCACCATGGTTGGTCCAAGGTGAGGACCAGCGACACTGGTTGGTCCCAGGGCTGGACCAGCTACCGCAACCCCGTGAGGGTATCCTAGATGTCCTCCATAGGCTCCATGGTACCCACCCCAAATGGCTTCGCGGCGCTGGAGTGGCGCAGCTGTGGCTAAGGCGTACAGGGTTGCCAGGATCAACTGAAAGTTACCAGATAATCGTGAGTATTACAACATTTACATTTAATCTATGCTTGTATTTCAATCTGTGTGTTATCGTGTCAAAATGCTGTTTCTTTGAGTGGCTCCCAACCAAACGTATTAATACCAAATTAAAAAAAACTCATCTTCACTGTAGATTCACAAAAAGCTTCTTATTACCCCTAAAAGTGTTAATTACGAATCCAAAAAAATATTTGGAACAAGAGGTCACGAAACAGAAAATTAAGACTGCGAAGTCACATTCACCAAACTGAGCGAGACCGAACTTCTTTCCATATCGCGTTCAATAGCGGAATATCCACTGTTCCGATGTTCCGTGGGAATCGCGGAATACTTACGAGGGCCTTCATCTTGCCGACCGACCGATTGCTGAGTGTGCCCACGGACGACTTGGTCGGACTTTATATACTACTCTAAGATCCCGACCGCGCCCCCGGTTGATCCCTTCAAATCATATCCGTTGATGGTGCAGTCTCAACCATTGTGCAAGAAGGTCAGCATCCGGCACACCCACCCCCAGGACGCGGGTCCCTTGGCTGACCTTCAACGATGACTCGTTGCGAAATAGTCATTTCCACTCGGGAAGGAATCCGGCGAATTTTTTCCCATTGTTTCTTCGCGGCTTCCCATTGGTCTCCTCCGTTTCACGAGTGACTAAACAGAAACTATCCGTTCCTCTGGTTCTCTAATAAGAAGGTTACAGAGCGAACGAAGATCGATTCGTCGATTGATCGGTGGGTTCACGACAAAGCGTCCATCTCCACGGTTGACGCGTCTGGTCGAATAGATTTATCGTGTTCGCGTCACGACCCTGTTTTACGGGTCAGAACTTCGTAAGTTCGTCTTTTGAAGAACGAAAATTTTGGTATTCGCCGAGCTCCTCTTTGTGTCGACGGGCAAAGTTCGACCGTTTGGTTGCATGCTTTAATGAGATCGGTCGTTTCCAGCGACCATTCGTGAGAACGTTTCGCGTCGGACGGTCTCGGATCGTTCGAAGATTCGTAGCTTCTTAGATCGATAAAAAAGTCATGCAATAAAAAATACAAGCGGAATGAAATTGTTTGAGGAAAAAAAAGGGACATAGTTGAGGTTCGTGTGACACGAAAGTATGTCTACTCGAGGAAGATAAGTGGTCGTGGTTGATTCAGTCGCGTTTGGAACAAAGGAATCGATTAGGCGGACGCAAAAGCGCTATAATTAGCGTAATTTGCGATTTCTCCGGCGATAAGGGGGACGAATAACAGGTAACCGCTTGTGAGCAGGCGTGATCTTCAACCTACGGTATAATTGGCCTGAATGCATCAAACGTACCAACGTCGTTCCTCGTAATTATCGACTTATTGCGTCAATTAGTCCTTTGGTCTCCCCTTTCCTTCTGCACCACGAGTACCAAGCTATAAATTAAGGAATAACATAGAACTTACGAAAGACCATTGAATTTTTCAAAATTTTCTCGCCTCTTCGAATTCTTCGAATAATTCTGCAATCCATCGATCGATGATCGATCTCAGGTTAATATCGCTCCTCTCCGATCGCTCCTCTATGCTCCCAGTCGAAAAATCGTGGGCGGCTGGCCGCGTCATCCTCGAGGGTGAAGCAACCGATCGGTTCGCGGCAACAAGTCGAGCGCTAACATTATGGGTGGGAAAGAGTCACGTTCTCAGGGATTAATACGGTTTCCTGAGCTACGTACCGCTTGCAGACGAAGCTACGAGCGTGAGCGTGTCGAGTCGAACGTGACCTTTATGCCTCGTGGTCGCAGAAAAGATGCGATCTTCGTTGCTCCAATTATCGCGCCCCGATCGATACACGGTTTTGTTCCTCTCCAATTGGTCCACGCTCGAATACCCGCAAACCGCGATGATTGTATGTGGTTGTACAACGAGCGGACGCTTCACGCTCGAATCTTCGATTACAGCATTCCATTATTGCCGAGGTTTCCGCGGAGAACCGTGTGAACTAGTCCTGATCTTTTTGTTCATTGTTGTCTTAAAATTTGTTAATTTATGTGAAGTATGTATGCAACTGATATTAATACTTTTTTTATTTTAATTATTAGTAGGTGAATCTTTGAAAAAACGAAATTAATTGGTCCCATGTTTGCGAGGCTAGAGCAACCTTTAAATATCATTCTCTGTCATAAATGCTCTACTTGTTACAACATGAATATCACGACTCGTCATGAGAAACAAATGATCTCAATTTACATTGATAGTGATCACAAGGGCACCGGTTTAATCCGAAAATACCACCGTGCGACGAATCATGGCAACATCGATATTAACAGCACGTAGGAACATCCAATCGGTTTCGATATTAGTCACAGGACGATTTTCATCGACGAAATTCGTAGCCGCGCGAAACGATCGAGAAGGGACGGCCAAGATTGAACGTGATCAATGCTAATGGTGAGACTGACATTTGCAGTCATTGTCTGCCCCACGGAGCGAACGCAATGCATCGGGATTCTTATGGGAGCAGAACAGCCTACTGGAGGTTGCTTCTTGCATCGTTCCGCTTCAAAGTACGTGTCCGAATCGTTTCCAATTTAGGATCGTTCCGACCCTCTTTGTCGATTCATTGTTCCATATAAAGTGATAGCTCGGGAATAAAAGGTTACCAATTATCGACAAAATTTCCATTTCTTACAGAAGTTATTCTGTATAGTGTTAGCTTAATTGTTACGTACAATACGATCTCGATTAACCGACCCACGATTATCCGCATGCAATAGCCACTGATATTTCGTCCAGTTTAGAGTTAAATTCCAAGGATGACTAATCAAAGTTAAAGCAGGGAGTCGTTTGATAAAGCCGTACCATCTCGGTCGTAGCAGAAGAAGCGGTCTTTGAGTTCGATCTCGAGTGCAATCGAATGACAGGCACTCGAAGCACAGGACGTGAGAAGCGACGTGAAAATCGCGGTTCTGTTCGATGAGACTGTCAGAGTCTCATCAGAGATTCAGTGTCGAAATGACCTTGGCCGCAAAACCTGAGCTCCGCGAGCCTGGTAAGCAGATTCTTCTGGGAACTCGTGTAGGAATCGCACACCCCCGAGAGTGAAAGGACCACGCCTGATCATGCTCGACGATCCGCAGCATCAGCGTCTTCGTTTCTCTCTCGTTGGCGGTAATTGCGAAACCGTTCCGTATAATTAAACGATCTTTCAGACGAAATTGCAGGTTTGCCGTGCTCTTATCCACTTTCTTGTTCTTTCGATTACGCTTAAAGTGCATAAAAGTTTACATTCTTTTGCAATGGTTCTGAATTCGGGAATTTTGCAATGAAATACAACGATTCGATGCGAACTTGAAATATGATTCGAGCTTTATCTTAGCATCGTGAAGATTTTTGATGGTCGATTCACCGAAAGGGGAGCTCGATTTAATGAATAGTTTCATCGCAAGGAATATTCTGAACGCTCCTCTCTGCAGTCGTAATCTTGACGTGTCGTTTAGAAGAAGATGAAACGGTCGCTTTATCGACTTTATTCTAGACTGCTCGCTTCATCGCCACCGTTGCACCATTGTGCCCATTTTAATAAACACCTTAGCGGTCCGAACGTTTCTTCGTTTCAACCTCTGCCTTCTCGATCTTCTCTCTATCTCTCTCTCATTATTTTAAGCACGTCTGTGAAGCAGAAATTACAACCTCTGCATCGTAATATTCTCAACTCTCATTAGTACTCGTTTCTAAGCAACATAAAATTTGAAAAGCCAAACGAGGCGACAAACACCGTAGAAGCATATACGAACGCGACAGGTTTGACGTTTCTCATAGACAGCACGTTGCTTCCGTGTGGAAAGTACAATCTCTGACAGAGATCCATTACCGTATGCGATGAATCACAGCAAATGGCTAGCGAGAGGATCGTGAAAGCAGGTCCGTTTACAGCCTATCCAAATGACTACTCCAAGGGATGATCCGACTCGGGGATTCAACTGTTTTGCTCTCGCATCTATGCAAAAGGAACATCTAACAGAGGCACCTGGATATACGCGTGTTGGTTAAAAGCATCGGCTTTTGGCGAAAACTTGTCCTCTTTAGTCATCTTCCTTTAATCTAGCTTGTCTAATTAGTCTCGTATCGCTCTTCTGTTAATAACCCACTTAAACTATAAATCTGCTACTTAACACGTTTTTCGTTCCAAGAATCAATCGTTCTAATTTGATACTAGGGCCTTTGTATCAGCGAGGAATTAGTGAATTCCAATTTGCCGTGCTGGAAGCCGAGATCCTTCATTTTTCCTAAGCTCCTACACTATCGTGGTATCTCATCCGGATATAAAACGAACTTTCTCTTTTTTTTCTTTATCACAACGTATCCTACGTCCTCGTGTGCAAGACAGTTATGGATAATCGATGAAAACATACTTTCTTTTTTAAAGAATGAAACAATAAAAGACACGAGGAGAAAATATCGTGGAATAGCTCTGAGTTTTGTCTTGTTCCTGCATCGTCGATCGGCTTTTCTACCCGACAACCGATTCCAATGGATTCTTCGGGTTAGCACGCGTCCAATGGCTTTTATGTTATTCGCGGTCAGCTGCAGACTTTGGAAAGCTTGGTCCACCGAGTCTCGTGGTGCTTGCGAGCCTGGAAGAGATTTAAAGCCCTTTTAGCGGCGGTTAAATCCGTATTTGTGGCCATGCCGGCCTGGAAAGTTCGAACCTCTTCACCGAATATGATGGGTCAGCACCGGTCGATCAGCTTAAATGCTAGCTAGATCTAGATCAACCTTTGATCCCAAATCAGAGATTTCCCCGTTCCTTTGAGCCTTACGAACCGCTTCTTCGGTGGTCTTTCGAGTAATTCTGTTCCTTCGAGTGTATTCTAATCGCGGCGAGGATGAAGTGGCTCGATTGGCTGCATAAAATGATCCTTTTCTGTTCATAATTAAATAAAATAATTTGTAACAATTCGGACTCGCGTCAGTGGCAACATTTTTCCGTTTTTTTTTTTTCTTTCGATGAGACGAGAAACTCTCGACTTACGCAACTCTCCTCGCTATCTGTCGTTGTTTACTTAAACACCTCACCATCGATGGACACCTTAGAACTTCGAGTTTCGAGATACATGGAACTATACACGATCAAACCAACCAGGACTACTCGTTCATTCATCTCAATGTTAAAGCCTGTTCTGACACTGTGGATCAGACTTTATCAAACTTCATGCTGGTTCGACGAGTTCCTGATCGATTTCACGAAACTCTCCTCCTCTGTATAGTCGAAAAGCTGTTTACAGCAATTGGAAGGATCTCCACGCGACTTTGTACCATCCTACCAAACTGGATATTGTTCCACAAAGCGTGTCCCGTCCTTTCTGTCGCCTGACGATACTTGCATGCTTCAGGGACGCGCTGAACAGTTCTCTCTGTAATCATCGACAAACCGATTATCGTTTGCCAAGTATCACAGTGTTGGAAAGACGATCGTCATTGTATAGGGTTACCTCTGTGACGCTCGTGTAACACACTTCTAGACTGGCAACTCCGATTTCAGTTCCACGAAAACGCGAAGACGCTGCCAAATTTTCAATCTCGAGACTCTCAAGGTTGGCTTACGTTTGTAGAGATCAAAGCTTTATTCTGGGATGTTCATTAAGGAATCGGTGACTGAAATGTTTAACGAAGTTGAGGTTAATTTCAAGAGATTAAAATATTATGAGATAATTCAAATACCTTTAACAGATAAAAAATCTCAGGTATTCGAATCTCGAGGTTGCTAGGAGCCAAGAATTACACCAAAGTCCCGCGCAGAGAACGCGATCCAAACTAAAGACATCAAACGGAGATTAGCGGTGTAAAATTTTTCTTCTACCCGAGATCTATCATTCACGGCTGTCGTCGGGTTATTAAACTTCTATTATACACCGTTGACATCGTCATCCCTTTCATCATCTTAATTCTCCAGTTGTTCGTTCCACGCGAATCAATTTAACTACCGCCATCGACCAAGCAGATTAACCGTTGGCACACCGTACGAACTGTCATTTCGATGTTTGTGCAGCGAACACGAAAGCAAACGCACGTGGATGAAAATTTCACTCGCGAGGCACGCGACTCGGTACGTCATTAGCGCGTAAACGGGCAATTTCGATTCGGATGTGGAACTTTCTAACGAGCAGACGGCTCTTGACAAATCTGTCATTAGCAAACCAGATTCGAACGATCGAGACTCGGTGAACCGTAGCAACAGGCGGTCTATTCGGAATCTAGTGTTTCGTTACATAGAAGTTGGTTCCTTAAACGTTTCTGTAGAAAGAGGAGAAGCAAAGAAGGTAATTCTGGTGAAGTCTTTGGGGAATATCTTTTTGATATTTCTTCTTTAACCTAAACGTATATCGAATAACTTCTTATTGACAATTTTATTGCAGATTCTTCTTCTTCTTTGTTATTGTTATTTGACGAATCGTCCGATTTATATTGAGAATGATCCTCCTCCCACGAATGGGACAAGAGAAATAATTGTATCGAATCTTCTGTTTTATATTTTCTTATATTTAGTATTGTACAGTATTCAAATGTTATCGTGAAATTTGTTATCGTGGTACCACTGTATTAGCTAGAAACAATTTGTTTCCTCGAGGATCGAATAGTTGCTCGAGAGGGTTGGTTTAAGGGTGAGACAATGAAATAATCGAGAGTGAGTTTTAAATACTGATGCTTTATTTTATATAAAGTATTGTATAAATGTATAAACGCTATAAATATGTGGTATCTATCTATGGTGGTGGTGGGGTGCTAGTCGTGATCGCAAAGAAAGGGTATGACGAGGGCGGGCGGGGTCGGGGGCCGGCAGCGGCGCGCCATCTATTTACATTCATTCACTCACGGGAAGGGCTGACCTACCATAATCTACCGGTCTCTCTCTTTCACTAACATATAACACGATTATATAATATATGTGTAGTGTGTGTATATATACGAGTACACATATAGCAATAGTGTGTGTGCGCGCGTGTGGCAATGTGTTCATATATATATATACGCGAAGGAAGTAGTAGTAATAGTATGTATACATGTATATATATATAAAGAGAAAACATATATGCGCATGGACGAGTAATGTAATAATAATATGTATGCTTGAGTGCGGCAGTGAGTATAACAACTTGTGAGACCGTGGCGCGATCGGTGATCGTCCACGGCTCATCGGAAGAGAAAGAAAAAAAAGAGAGAGTAGTAAATATGTGTGAAGAGCGGCGGCCTTACGGATGGTGGAAGACGTAAGAGAGAAAAAAAGAGAGTACTGCCGGAGCAACGGTGGGTGTTCAGAAAACAGAACAGACCCAGTTGGTCCAACGACGAAGCGCCAAAGCTTGTCCACTTGCTGGGTCCATGGCGGAACAGCCGGGTCCAACGTGCTTGCGTTGACTCTGGTTTCTGGCGCGGTTCAAAGTTGTTAACAGAAAGCTTCGACGAGGCTCGACGCGTTGCCCATCGTTCGATACAGGCTCATCGTGTAGATCGCGACCAAGATGTCCGTGTCGCGAGCTGTTACAACCGTGGCTGGCAATCACGGTTCCGTCCGACTTCCTCTGTCACGATTGCAGTTGTTGAAAGAAGAAATTGACTAAATTTTACCCGTGCCTCGTCTTACGATGGGGACGAGTCGCGTCGTCGACAATGGGGTTGAGACGAAACGAAAACCGCGGATCACGAATGGCCGGTGGCCACGGTGTACACTTTGCCGAGATCTAAACCCGTGATCGTGGATGGCAGGGATCAGCTTGTCGAGTTTCCAACTTGCGCTTCACCGTGTCTCGGTATATACCGACTGGACTTGTGATTAGAATATTCCGACTATATACCGACTACACCACTAACGCTGGCGCTATAACCATGCTCCTAGGTTGGACGAAGCTTTGGGAAGAAGACGTTGAGCGCGTTTGAGGATCGTTTGAGACCGGTAACTGACTGTGGTGGGTTTGCCGCCGTCGCCGAGCCGAGATCGCTGGGGCTTTAGAACGCCTAGTACTTGCCGAGTCCCCCGGAGATGATAGCTCCGTGGGAGCCGAGTCCAGCGTGGATAGCGCCAGACGGTCCGTTGATCACAGCAACACCACCGTCGTGTCCGCCAATGCCGCCGCCAAGACCGGCACCACCTCCAACAACAGCGATGGCACCTGGAAATACCAAACGAGTCGGTAGAACATTTGTTCAATTCGTAACTTCTTTATCCTATCTCATTATTTTTCAACGTTCGATATTTGATTTTCTCGAATACAGACCAGCACCACCGAGAGCGAGACCACCTCCAAGACCACCTGCTGGCGCAGCAGCGGCAGCAGAGCCAGAGCTTCCGTCGTCACCGTTGATGTTACCGCTGCCAGCATAGAAAGCAACACCGCCAACGGATGGTCCTACCAAGTTAGCGGTTCCCTGGGATGGTCCCACAAGGGTGGAGGTACCAGCAGATGCACCCACAGAGGTGAATGGTCCAGTAGCGGGTCCTACGAGTCCAGCTGGGCCGGTACGTGGTCCACCAACGTTCTTGGCACCTTCTTGGGGTCCAACGCTGTCGTATGGTCCGCTCTGGGGTCCAACGTTAGCCTTGGGTCCTTCAGCGGGTCCAATATCAGCCCTTCCTCCAATAACTCCTGTGCGACAGAACAAAAAGGATCCGGATGAACGGGTGCCCCCTCCGGTGGTAATATTTCTATAAGTTCAGCATCGACCATGTTACGCACCACCAGAGACGATCTGTTGAACACCAGCAGCTCCAGCCGCCGCCGCAGATCCAGCAGCATAGCTTGCACCAAGAGCTGCGGATCCTAAGCTGGACGCTCCCTCTTGGAGAGATCTCGCGCTACCAGCACCCGCCGCAAGTCCACCGGAGAGACTAGCACCTCCTGCTGCGACCAGGCCAACACCACCTCCAAGACCGCCTCCAAGACCAATGCCTCCAAGACCACCAATGCCGCCATGACCTCCGGCCAGGGCAATGCCAGGTCCGTGTGCGATTCCGGCGCGGGCCGTCGCCACTGCCAGACAGGCGAACACAATCTGCGACCAGATCGGGTTACCGGTCAGTAATCGTTTCCCTTCGAAGAACAAGCTCGATGCTTGGAACGTACGTAACGCGGCGTCCATGTAGCTTCGTGAAAGGTGTACGTGTGGTACGGTAGTATCGCGAAGTGAAATTACCGAGAAAAAGCAACGAGAACGAACGAAGACGAACTATCCACGAGTCGGTTTACGGAAGCGACGTTCGACTATCACCGCGAATTCAAACGCCCATTGGCTTGGCACCCATTACCACGAGCCTCGTGTAACATAATCGCTGCTTTCACTTTCGATACTCGCTACATGCTCGCAGATTGGTCGCGCTCCGCGTTCTACGGCATCGGGAAACGATTCCCGGCACTTGGGAAAACGTTGTCCTCGCAGCGATCGCCTTTAAAGCGTGAAAGCAACGATGCGACCGGTTGTTGCCTAGTTTAATATCAAAGTCCGTGCTACGACCACCGGATGGAACTCGAACGTGGAATTTCGTAACGATTCCGAGACGCGTCGTCCGGGAAAACTCGAGCTCGAAACAAAATGCCGTAACGTTTCGCAATTGGGAACGATACCGAACCGATTACGCTTTTGCGCTGCCAACTGTAGCCGACTTACCCCTCCCTCGAGGTCTCCCTGTCGTTCACGATCAATTGGCCCGTTTACCACGCCTAACGACCATATTAGGGGAAGAAATTCTTTTCAGGGTATCCGCTAATAGGTTGTCTCGTAGAGAAACAGCTTCGCTCGTCTTTTATGCAATCCTGTACCGTTCTATCGATTCGAGACGTTAATGTAATCGGTGCAACCGCGGGTACCGTGATTCGAGATTCATAATTAATCGGCGACGAGCAACGTTCTTTTGGAATTTATATCTAAAAATCCTCTAGAGGGAACAATTTCGAGTCAACGCGAACCGATCTCGACAAATTCTCTCGGCCATTTTTCTTCCTATTACAGAAAACGACCGGTTCTCCAACGCGTTACCGCGAATCGTTCGGAACCGCGATTCAGAATCGAAGAGAAAACGAGTGAAACGAACGGGAAACTGATTCAACTATTCGGATCGTTTAAGTCGTTGAAAAGGAACGCGTTCGCGTGCGTGTTCGACGGAAGACGGAACATTGGACACGCGTCACGCCCAGCTCTCTTGGCGCGGCTCGAGTGTTGCGCTCAAACCGTGCACCGCGTTGCCCTGCTATTATGCATATCTAACGACTTCGCGAAACTTTCACATCCCGTTTACGTGGAACCGAGCAACCCGTGTGACGTGGCCGACCGAGCGTTCTCGCGACCCAGCGATCGGAAAACGACCGAACCCAACGGCGCGTCGTTTCGAAACGATCGTGTGCTTTGCATAGATCGCATAGATCGTTCGGAATTTATGAAACCGCGCGCTGGTGAACGTTGCCGTAACTGCTGCGGATTTAGCGCGAAGATCTTTCGGTTAATTATGTTTCGTGAAACTAAGTGCAACGAGAAAAGGTAGCGCGAATCGATTGGACTAATTTGGATCCGCTTTCAGGACTCGAGAGAAACAGCTCGGACGAAGTAGGTGAATCGAGAGGAAAATCGACGGAGAAGAAAAAGAATAACGATGAACGGTATTCGTGAATGAAGATGCACCGAGAATAGAACCGGTCGCGGGTTCAACTGCTCGCTGAATGACGATGATACTACTACAACCGGTTCTGCGGTCAGTGTACCGTGCAACGAGACTTCTTGCTGCATGAATGGAGCGCGTAAGAAGGGCAAAGTCGATTCGTCTGTTCGTTCGGCTGGTACCACGGAGCAAAAAGGAAGAGACCGTTCGAGCCGTGACATTGAACGTCGCCAGCTCGATGCCACGAAGTCTGGCTGTGGTTAGGAGCTTTCGAGTTTCGATTTTCCATGATTTTATCCCGGGTAACAATGAGAGGTTCCAATTAGACCGATTTATCGTTGACTCTAGCTACGACGGTGTCGCGTTACTCTAATGTCTCGGATAAAGAGCGATGCTCGTGTGTCCCGAGACAGTGGATCGAACTTTACCACGATGCAACGAAGTGATTCGAGAAAACGAACGAAAGGAAAAGCTACTTAAAGACGGATAGATAGATCTCCCGAGAAGGAAAAGTCTTTTTAAACAGTTACGCTTCATACGACATTACGTCTTAAATGAAAACCAAATTATGTACAATATCGATGATTAACTCGTAGAAAGGTGCAACAAGAAGATCGAAGCCACGATGCAAAAGAGATCCGCGGAGAGCCGAGAACAATGAGATCGAAGAACGCGAACAGATACTCGGATAATCGATCGGACACCCCACGAAATCACCAACCCCGTGATGGAATACTCACGAAGGCCTTCATGTTTGGTGTGTGTATGGTGGGCTGGTAGTCCGGTGAATGACTGACTTGGGCCGGGCCGGCGGGCCTTATATACGCCTAACTCTACTCTGGCTACGCTCCACAATCACCATCCTTTCGAAAGCAAGGCGCTCCACCACCCTCCCCCCAGAAAAACTATAATCCACGTCGTACCAGCGGCCAGCATAGACCGAGGTAGTCCTACCAGCTGCTTTGGGGGCAAAAGGGGGGTCCCTCCTTTTGCCGCGCCGATACAGAGGTTGCCCGTTGTAGGTTGTTCGCGGGTATTCCACGGCTTCGTCCATGTCTAACGGCCGAGAGAGCAGCCTCCTACTCCACCCGCCCCACCATCTTGGCCTACACACTCGGCATCCACACGGCAGGCCACACCAAGTGCAACACTAGGCACCACCCGGGTTACCTGGTCACCTACGATATCTAGCTCTCTCGTGGCCAGGCGTGGTGCACGACGTGTAACGCGGGAACGCCGTACGAAATTGTTGCACCAACTTACACGTAGGGAACGTTGCCGCAGTTGCTGGCTTCTTCCAGGTCACGACAGCGGGCACAGGTGCACCAGCAACGATGCCCAACCCTTTTGGTGGGTCAATTGTAGGAGGATATGAGAGGACACTGACGCGAGATTCGTTTATCGTTGCACTTGTTCGATGGGTCGATCGTAACGATTTGTATGGATCCAATGTGGCGCCACAAAAATTCGGCAAGAGTAAATGAAGTAATTTGAAAAATTCTGGCCTATGGTGCTAAGGAAACGAAGATCGATTCGATGATCTGTAATTATATCGTACATTTTTTTAAAATAAGGATAGTAAAATTATAGCATATCTGATAATATAGAGCGAAAAACGGGCAGGCATTCCGCCGTTAGCATAGCGGCAGGAAGTCTCGATTGCAAAATCGAGCATGGATTTAGCCCTGAAACGCGTGCAATTTCTCACGATCTCTCGAGTTCGAAGTAAAAGCGCGGTATTGGCTGCGCGAAAATCGCCTGGAATTGAAATTTACTAAGACGGTAATCCACCGAGGGGCAAGTGCCTATTGTCTTCGCGCGCGAGTGCCTATTAAACGGAGGAGTTTTATCGTTTTTTAAGGATGAAGAGAGATAAGGAGGGAAGAGAAAGGGGAGAAGAAAGGGTGGGAAGAAGAGAGGAGACGGTGGAAGAACCAAGAATGGTGACACGGTTGGTCCAGATTATGGCCCGCTCGTTACGTGGAAACGAGACCCTCGCATCGAAAAGGAGTTTCACGTTAGTGGCAAACGTGAAACGCTCTAAAGAGTTGGAATTACGGGTCGTTGAATGGCCTTAAGAAACCTGAATTCTTTTCTAAATAGATTGCCTGCCACCGTCGCCGTCGCTTGTTACTTATTACCTCAACCTACTAATTCAGGCTGCCACGGTGCATTATGCGGGAACCTGGAAATAAGATCGAGCCCGAGCCGTAAGGGTTGCCCTCCATTATGGCCGACGATTTTGAATAACGACATTTTAAACGTATTTTGCAAGAAGTTCAGGCTTTTCGTTAGCATTCAATGTCCTATACCCGGAGTCTTCATGGGAACCAAGCCCTTCGAGTTCGTTGCATTTGCAGTTTAGCTCGATTTTATGTAGATTTCCTCGTTTCTGTGCCACTCCATTGAATTCTAAACCAACAGGATTTGGAATTCCAATTCCTATAGAAAGCATAGTTGTATGCATTTTATTTTCTTCCTTTTAATCAGACGCGATCAAATCGAAGTTCCGAGACCCATTAGATCAAGACGAATAGCCTGTGAGAAAGCATCGATACATTGGGAATGCAAATGCCGCGTTGCGTTACGTATACCGGTTGTTAAAGCGAGAAACATCGACATTCGGTTAATTATTGGGTGAAATTCAGCCCGTAAAAGTGGCCCATTATCGGTGTACACGTTTTTCATCCGGTTCTAACGACGTAATCCGCGACGCTCGTCTAGATCTACCTTGCAGCATCGATCCCATTTTCACTGTTACCGAACAAAGAGAAGACTTCGACCAGCCGGTCGTTTCTCTTCGTCTAGCTTCCACCTAGGAATTCTTCGCGATATATTTACAGAGATAACATTATGCCGCTCTTCTCGCGAGCCGAGCTCGATCTACATAATTGTGCAATCGTTGATCAGCGATCATGCCGCTGTTTACCGAAGAAAAATCACCTGGCTCTCCGGTTGTTGATAAAACGCCACCATGGTGGAACGTTCGATAAGCAACTTTTGTTGTGCTGCATGCTATTATCTCGAGTCATCACGATTCAATGCTAACCAAGCGATCAGATTAAGGAGAAGGGAGCAAGAAAAACAAGGATAAAAAAACAGAAATGTGGAAGAAAAGTAAAAGAAAAAAGGAAAACGAGAGACGACCCTGGGAAAACGGCGAACAAGGATGACTTAATCTTGTGCGTAGGTGGGGAAGAACGCGAGGCTAATTAAATCAAACCTAATTAAAGCGTGGATTCGGCGCGATTCCTCGGCCGTACGTATCACGGCCGGCTAGTTTTCCGGCTCGCGCAAAGTGAAAGCCATTATATTATTTGGCGTCCGCGAAAAATCCACTGGTCTATCGCGAAAGTCGCCCGCACACCGTATCTTTTCTCGCCAGCCCTGACCGGTTTAGAATATATAAAGCGATACGGTTGCTGCTGTCGGCTCTTTTCGATCTTGACCACCCTCGAAACGGTAGCCCGATCGATCGGCTGCTGCCGAAACCGATTAACCGTGCGTGTGATTATTATTAATTCGTTCTATTACAATCGATCCTTCGATCGTTTAATCGTTTAATCGTTTAATCGTCAATCCCAGAGATTCTGTTCAAATTGTATTTTTAATCACATCAGAAATTACACAATCGATCGTGAAAAACGGTACAATTCCGAAGGATAAAGGAAGAAAGGCAGGGAAGAAGGAAAAACGCGCGATCGTTGGATTATTTAACGAACAGTATCTACCATTGTGCAATCGATCGTTTCTTTCGTTCACGGTGTCACGGTTGAGTAATAACGTTCGCAGCCTATTAATTGTGCGTTTATTGGAACCTTTACGTTCCATCGACGCCGGAGTTGAGAGAAAGACACGTAGTTTCTGACCTCGTTTCGGAATTATCCGGCGTTTTTCGTCGAGCCGATATCCATTTGCCTAGAATCGATCGACGAACGATTGGTTAAACGTCGAGCACCAGATCGCGCGCCTACGTTCCCCTGATAAAGCCACTTTCTCGGAGCCCGTGAATCGAATCGAAACTAAACTACGCGTTCTTCAAGCCCGCTCTATTCTGTCGCCGTTCGCAACTCGAACGAGAATAAACGTCCAGTCTGTTGGACGTTTATATCCTCGGAACGCCAATGTTCGTTTTCTCAGACGTCATTAGCGTGGACAGGCACGAGCGTAGCTCATAACGACCCAGTTGCAGCAAAGTCTCATAATACAATCATCCTCTTCGTTGAGTTTGTGGCTTTTCGCGCGAAAATCGACTATCTTGCGGCGCATCGCATTACCTCACACGATGCAATTAAACTCGTTCGACTGTGGACGCTTGTTGGTTATTACAAAATTCAACGGACACCGTGACGAACGAATTCTAGAGGAAAAACTCTGGTAGTGTTCGCGAGAGTACATTCATAGCTTGAACTTTTCTACTCGGTCGAAACCGATTGTGTATCCGATGAACTTTGATATCGAGGTGCAGTCGCGAATACGAACTGCACCATTGCCACCGCCGTTCTCATGCATCGATCCGTACCAATCGAAGCGTGTCCCTTTCTCCGAGCTACCTCGGTGGACCTTAAGACGGGTCCGCTGTACAGTGCACCCTTGTATCGAAAACCTCCAGTTCCGAAAGGGTGGTTAGGATTCGTGAAACGTTGCGACCTTGACAATCTTGTTGGAAACCTAGTCGTGCATGCTGGAAAAGTAACATAAAGAAAAATATATATAAAGCATTCATTCGTGATGGACCACCGTTATCATCCTGCATTAATCTTAATATTTTTTTCTTCAAACGTAAAAAACATAAAATCTCATTACTTTTTGTATCACTCCGTACATAGCACAGAACAAAAATAGACTCCTATTCCTCGGCAATGCTCTTCCTCAGATCTTCATCGGGAGAAACTCCAATAAGGCGTCGACACGCGGACAATGACGCGAGCCACCGGCTGGGATGCGCTCGTGTCTGCTCGGATTTTTATGTAACACGAGGATGTGAAACCGGAGAAATTTTCGCGGCTAAGCGGGGGATTCGTGGGAAAAGTGTGCTCGTTCCGCGCGAGCCGCGACAACAGCGGATGGAGGTCTGCGAGCGGGTTGTTCGCCACTTGATGCGACTGATGCGTCGCGACTGCGCCGGGATGCACGTGTCGGCGCGTGCTACTCGATTTGCTTCGAGTTATCAGGTTGATCCGAGTTCAAGTCGTAAACTATTAATCCGCTATTAATTCCGTGGGAGGAATATCGCTAATGCTATTGTAATATATGGAAAGCTTTGGGGTTGATGGGAAGGTATCGTGTATTGTAATTACCAGAGTAATTGGTGTTTGACTTGATTTTTTTTTTTTTTTTAATTTAAAGGCAGATAAGAGTGTCTGACGTAGTACCACGTCCTTTCACAAGGTAAAACCTGGAAGGTTTGACGTAGCACCACGTCTGAAATCCACCGCTTATCTCGAGCGTTAAAGGTTAAGGTACAAGATATTTCATTAGCGAGTGTCCTTGATTGCTTAACGCTTGGTCTTTTTTTTACTTCTTCATTGGAAACTTTCTAACTCTTTATAATATATAACTTGCACAGTACGATTACCAAAGTGTTGCATGGAATAGTTTTTATAATAATTCGATGCTGACTGAATTTCTGTACGCTTGTGCAACGTAACAGAACCATCGCTAATGACGACGTTCGACGCTTTATCGTCCCGTGGAATTTATCCTGCGAAGAGGAAATTGTATCAATCGGTCGATGATAGCGTTACGACAATGTAAATCGAACGGCGGCTTGTTTGGTCAAACATCGAACTCGACGGGCAGATTTATTAGCGACAAGTTTCATCGTTTTATGTAATTCGTGCCGGTGCGTGCGATGGATTGGCCTAGGAACGGTTAACCGTGATTCGAGTTTCGATCGGTCGAAGACGCGACGAGAGCACGCAATTGTACGCCTGTTCTGTAAATTAGCGAGAAATTTTCATCGGTAAATTCGAAACGCAATAATAGGAAGCCTGTCCGTTGTACCGTGAACGAATAGGAGCGAGTAAACAAACAAGGTAAAACAGATTTGCATTGACCAACTCTAGCGAGGATTGTCAAAAGTGCATAATTGACGTTACGCAAGTGCCAGGTCGCTTTCTATCGTTTTATCATTGAAAATCGTGCAACATTCTTGTTTGCAGCTCGCGCGTACACTTTCCCCGTTAGTAAAAAGAAGAAACTCGGTCGCATGCACTTGGCCTGCAATTGCGTGTGCATCCTTCCTTAATGGAAAACTACGTACATCTGTTAAAATTTGTCTTCGACGCGTACTTCAAGTTTGAAACATGAAATCTTATTTGATATTCGTAAACGTGACATTAAAATACGTTAAAAAATCTTCTGCACGAATTTTCGAGAATTACTATGTAGGCCGATGGGGACCAATTCGAGGGAAGGATAAGACAATGAGAGAGAAGGAAGGAAAATGGAGCACAAAGGACGATCAGTCCCGCGCCTCCGCTCGCGGCGTGCCACAGTTCGCTTCGGCAACTAGACTCGAAAGTATCTTACGCAATAGGCGAAGCAAGATAGTGTGGGCTACCGCCGTCCAGCGCGGAGCTGCCCATCATTTCCGTGTTCTGCTTACTGCTCGGTCGCGAGCGCATACTCGCCTCTGTGTCTGCGTGCACTTAGATCACCGACTGCATTGTCCGCGTCGCTGCTTTTCGCTGCAACCGCTTCGCGACCGTATTTTTGGCTTTGAATTTTTTCTTCCACTCCAGCCTGGAACTCGAGTGGAAAAAGTCATAGAGCGACTAACAGGTGGATGGTCGAACGATGAGTCTCAATTCTAAAAAATTCGTAAAAATATACGTTCAAAGTTTGCGATTCGAGTGCCATGGAAATATTTCACTTTCAGTTTGTGTCAACTTCGTCGAATATTTAAGTTATCCCCGAAAATTGATTCAAACTCAAAATTTCATTAACACAATATTGCTTTAAGTTACAAGAATCTATCGAACCGCCTGTTAATGTTTTCCATCCATCGCTGCCTCAAGAGGGTGGCTTCTGTTTACTCTAATAACAGGGGTAAACGTAATTTCAGGTTTAGCCGTATTTTCCATGGCAGAGGACGGTATTTCTCGTTCTCCATTGATGCAATTAATTACCCGTTCGAGGTAGTAATTGCTGTAAAGGAGAATGTCGTTAACGTCGCGAGGAAATTCCCTGGCCGCCCCTTCGAGCTCTATTTCGCAGATGGTTAATGGAGCTTTATATAATAATTACTATCCTGTGCTAATTTCGTGCCTTCTACTGTTCACGCTGTGCTACTGGGTCGTGAAATGGTCCGCGTCAATAATATTTATGTCATCGTCCGTGTGGTACAGCTTACGACAGCCTAGCGTGCGACACTGTGCGACGAAATAGTTTCCGTGTTTAGTTGTGGCTGCACGGTCACGCATATTCCAGCATAATGGTGTTGTGTTTCCTTGTTTCATCGCGTTCTTCAAACGTTCGACTGTAATAGGCTCAAGCCTCGGAACAGCACAGCGAGCAGCATGGCTCCATTTACCTCGGTATACGTACGTTCAATTGTTCTTCAAACGTTTCGTCTCGTTTTGATTCATGATAGTGTTTTGGTAAGAGACTGTGGGTGGTGAGTTTGGTTGTTCGTTTTATTCGAAATGATGCACGTTGGTCTGTGATTGTGATATTGAAATAAAGAGATACCGAAATTAAAAATTTGATTGGATATGCGAGGTCAGAGCGAGGACACGGAATATTGTAAAATAGACGAGTAAATTTACCTCGTTTGCATCTTTCCGTACATTTTGCACGCTCTCATTTTTCCCAGTTATAATCAGACAATATTTTATGCTCGCAACTCGTCAGCGTTACATTATGTTTTGCAGCGAACGAGCAAACAACCGAGTAACAAATAATTTCACCATGATTACCGAGGCAGTACATATTTCTCGGTATCGCGGAGCTCGTTTAATTCGAGCTGGTTATACAGTAATGGTACTCTTTAATTGAATCAAACATATCGGAGAAACGTGTAAAATTAAATAAAAATTCTAATTAAGCAGCGCTACGAGGGACAAATATTTTTCTTGTCAACCGATGGTAAAAAATTTTCACGAGTTGACAAAGAAAAACTGCGCTGTTCCGAGTGGAATTTTCTGCGTCGCACAATTTTTCCCTTTCGTCTTTTCTGCTGCAATATTGGCGGCTGCTTACGCGAACGAGCCGCTCGACTGTGGCCATTGCCTTTCCTCCTCGTGACACGATCGCGTCCACTGGTGCCACTGAACTAGAATTACCTGTGCAAAGGCGAGTCAGAACGGACCATAATTAACACGTCGATAACAACGATAAGAATCTAGTGGTTTCTGATTGTTAAATCGATTATGATCTCGTTCACCGTTAGCGCGGACCTGTCACACGTAAAAGACTGCGCGCCACCCACGTTTCTGTGTTTAAAATATTTTCACGTTACCTGGTGTATTTTTTACAATTTTTTTTTTTTTTTTTTTAATCTTTTCTCAATGCTTCTCGTAGTATAATTTTTTAAGTTCCACGAGAGTTTCAATTAAACCTTGTAACTTTGAAAAACGTGTAAGAATTGAGTTACGGTCACTGCCACTAGACTATCGCCTCAAAATAACTATTTCGTGCAGCAGTCCGTAAAGCAGTTATCTCGAATTTTCTAAATCTTGATATAAAACATCGTTTATGTAATTTTTTTTCTATGCGCGTCCACAGGTTAAACAATCGTGCTTCAGCCCGGAGCAATGTCAAATGAGACGAAATACCATGATCGACCAATTATCCAGTATAAAAAGAGTATCGTTTCAATCGAGGGCTCGACATGTATTTCCATGAGACTAGAATTCGAGTTAGGGTTGCACCAACCAACACGGTACGCGTATGCTAATTGATTGCACAACGCTCTTCCAGCCTCCAAGGAACGAGCCGAAGGGTAGGTAACGACCGATCGTCTGTCCATCCTTCTCTAATTCACATATTCACACACATTCATATAAATTCACTTGCATTCTCGTAAATTCATGCAAACATGCTTACACTGTCTTTCTTCCTTAGTTTCCCTTATCTTTTCTCTTTTCTCCGTCTCTAGGTAGTTTCTCCGAGAGGGTCGAGGCACGCCCAGCGTACACTTTATATATGGCGATCGGCAGTGGACTGCTGACGTAAAAAATGCCCCGGTTCGCGATTTGGAAATACCTCGGGTCGACTTAATCCGGTCCCAATGTACAAAAGTTAACGAGTTTCAACGCGAGCTCGTTAAACATGATTTTTCGCGTTGTGCACGCGCTGACACGCTGATCAGAGATCGATCGAGTCTCGACTAAGCGACCAAAGAGTGAAGCAACGTGGATCTTTCAGGCTTGATGATCTGGTTCTAGAGTTTTACGCTTGAGAGTTTTATGGCTGGCCAATTTCTACTCACTCTCGAACTCTAATGTACTTGGTATTTATGGCGACACCTTGGGTTCCCGTCATTAGGAATTTTCGTAGTCGATCGGAAAGCTTCGTTACCGCTTAACGAGTCCATTGGCGAGTTTAAGTTGAAATATCGTTCGACTTCGCGGCTTTAATCTATCGAGTAATCGTTTCGATTGACTTTATTGCCTCCCAATTATACGTGAACGTAATAGACGAGGGCAGCGTTACATTATCGCTCGCTTATTAGCTTACACGGTTAATCTGATTACGGCAACGATCTTGGTGCCAGTTGGTGCACGGTAATTGTCACAAGGAAATCTAGAACGCACGATCGTGGGCCGTCCTGTGGGTGGAATAACGAACGTTGCGAGACGTCTATAAAGCTTTGCAACGATAAAACAGAAAATCGACCGTGTGATCAAAATCCGATACACCGCGATTCAATCCTTTGATTCAGTTTATAATATAAATTCATTGAAATTGAAGGGAACTCGTAGATGAGCTAGATCATCGGCGTCGATCGAATGGCCATGCAAATCACGGTTTCGAAATCCGCTGGATACCCACGGTTGCTTTGGTGTCAAGCGAGGCTCGTTACACTGTTACAGGATACCACGTTGGATTTTACAGGCGGCTAGCACGAATATCTCCGTCGTGCCATCTAAAATTCCAATCGGTCCAACTAATCGATACCCAGAGACATCCACTCTTGTCGGTGTACAATGGATATTTAAAATTCTAATCGGACCATTTGGTCGGTCGCTGGACCGCGGAGGAAAATCTGAATCGCGTCGTCTCGATTCGATGGGATAGAAAGGATTGTAGTTTGAAACTGTTCCTGAGAGAGCTACAACATGGTGAGCAGCTTGTATAATGAGTTCAAAATAAAAAAAAATATAGAATTATGTTTTTATATTATCTTTTCTTTTTTTAGCATGAAAATTTTAAGCGTACTTAAACTCCAAACAGTACGATAACATTGAATAATGCATCTCATCGTTTGCACCTAAGCACTAAAGGATGCAACCAACATGCTTTGCAATTATTTGCACAAGATAAACTAGATTCGAGCACTCGTCAGTACAAATAACAAGTTGGTAATTTCGAATTGCTGTGAACGCGAATTAACATTGACTACCAGCAAACGAAAGTCGAGCTACAGTGTTCGACGTTACATTCAATTACCAGACTCCTCGAGGCGGATTAATCGCGATAAATTGCGAGGTACCGTCTGTCTGACTTTATTTGCGCGATATAATAAGACGAAGGAAGAATCATAATCGTAGGAAACTGTTTGCGAACGAACCTAGGCGAAACTCGAGAATGCACGATACCTTCGATGGCTCTTTTCCCTCTTCCATTTGATAAGCGCCATCGACAGTGTTGCACGGAATCGTTTATCGCGACAGAGTACTTCGGAAGAGTTCCACTCTAAACGGAAAACATGTTTGAGCAGTGAATCGATTCGTTCGATCGACACGAATGGTCTGATGTTCAAGGACTATCGAATAATGCAACTATATTGCATAATTGATAATTATTTAAATCAATTAAATATAATATTATATAAATGAACGATGAAATTTTTCATACAGAAAGATATATCGGACAAAAGGTACCATTTTCGAATTTACCGGCGAAAAAACCTCGAATAGGTTTCTAAATCCCACAATGGAAACGTAGCACCGACCAATTCCTGTCTTTCTAACAAAAAGACCTTTGTCGGAATTAAGCAGATCTGAACGTAAACCAATTCCCATTCGATCCTTCAGCTGGAAGCTTTGAAACGTTTCCCGGTGAGCTGCTCGATCATATGATCGCATCTTCCACGCGAACGCATAAGCATCCGGGAAACAGGCAGGATATAATTCGGTGGACGTCGATTTGCCGGTTCATCGATGTATCGCGACCCATCGTGGTGTATAGTTTGATCCGATTCGAGATCGGAAGGACAAGAAAGTGAAAAAAGGTACGCGTTTAGAAATCTGTCAGGCTGTAACGTACGATATTAAAATGTTGTACACGGTGGAGGCTCTCGTTTCCGGCAGCCGGTGAAATTTAAACACGACTCTCTTTGTGTCGGGTCCACCTCTTCCGTTTTGCTCTCGCGTCGCTTCGAATCTGCACGCCTCTAACTGGATAACCACTCGTTCTTGTTAACGCGAGCCCAGCCGTCGTGTAAAGGTCCCTTTAATGAAATTTCATTGTAACCGGCACCCACTGGCGCCCTGTTTCCACCAGCGAAATCGACGTCATCCTTTGTTCTCCCTTCCCGTCTTTCTTTCTCTACCCTTTCGGCAATAATCGAGAGGGCAACGTTGGTTAACAATGGAAATGAAAGTCATTGGTCGGTTAGCCGCGAACGCTAACGACATCGTCGTAATGGATACGCAAGGATCTCCTATTTTCTGCTCCCGTTTCGCTGAATTCAACGGTAATTGTGTCTCTTTGTTGTTCCACGGGTTGTTCGCTTGGCAAATAGAGACATCCTTTAGGATAAATTATACGGATCACTTGTAACGTAATTAGAGGTAAATTGGTTGTGAATTATAGTAAATATTGCAACAGGATCCACCGATACCGAACCTCCCACTTGCAACATTAATTCAATTCAACCAGTCGAGTTGCTCAGCCTTTGAACAGATCTCTGATACCCCAAGTGTATAATTAGTACCCAGTTTCCAAGAATGCGAGATGGGAGGGCAGAAATTGTCTATCGGAGAGATTTCTAACAACCTGTTCTCCGATCACGAGTTTCAGGTGATCAGCAAACAGGATCTACCAGCTGATCTATATCCTAAGTTCAACTTCTAGATCAGAAGCTACCGAACACCCATGGCATCGCACACTCCAATTGACCGATCAATGTTTTCCATTCCAAGAAGGCCAAATGAAAATAAGAAACGCATGAAACGCGTAGAAAAGGAAAAACGTAGAAAACGCAGGGACGAGGAGCAACAAGGCGGAAAAGTGACACGCGGGCCACCGTAAGCGCTCCCGTTCACCATATCTGTATTTTTTTTCCGGATCAGCGATCGGCTACAGGCCACGCTACAATTCTTTTGCATGCCTAACCGCATATTAATGACCGTAAGCCCAGGCTAGCACAGCGACTAGCCGCGCGGCCAGGCGAGCGTGTCGCGCAAACGTTGAATAATAACTGCATTCCGCTCGAAGCGGGCCCGAGCTGACGCCGTTCGAACACAGGAACACACCTCGCCTCCTTCTGCACCGATACACACACGCCGATCTATATATTAACGGCAGGAGAAACGCTGGGTGCCTATTTCTCGCCGGAATCGCAGCGGCGATGGATCGATTCGCGTTCGATCGAAACGCGCTGGAAATTTCCTCGACACGATCGTGATTATCCAGGGAGAACGCCTTTGGGTCACCTGTGAGGAAGTTATGGTCGTTAAAATTCTTCGATTCATGTTTGAACCGATCTGGTAAGGGTTTGATAAGGGTTTGCCAAAGGTTTGCTTTGGGTTCGACAAGGGTTTGTTAAGGGTTTACACGAAGAAAAGGGTATTTTGGAAGCTAATTGGCATAGGATGGCTGATAGTTTGGTTGTCTAACGTTTAAGATATTCTGGCTGGATATAGAAACTTACTTGTCAGGTAGGAAGTTAGGTCTAGTTTAGGCATGGGTCTAGGTTTCGTGTTAAACTTAGAAACACGTATGGTTGATGGGCTAATTTTTTAATAGAACGATACAACAATGTCTGCCTGAGACGTTAGATCAGGATTTTCACTTTAATTTCACGATCTACGTTAAAAAGAAACAGAATTTAATCGTGAAGGAGAAATATCATATATATTAATGTCATGAAAAATTCTGTCTAATTATCGGGTCCTCGTTTCAAAAATCAAACACCAAGCTCGTACGAACTTTGGTTTAATTGTTGCTCCAAGCTATTCTATGATATGAAATTTCTATTTTCGTTCAACCGACTTTTTTAACAAATTTTCCACTCTAATTACTCGCAGCTCGTTCCCAACTTCAACGAACCGAAAAAAAAATTCGCGGTTTCGAAAAAAGAAAAAGTACTCTTAGCTGTTAGGACAACCCGACTCTCTGTTTCACACGGTGTCGTGATCCTCCGATGGACATACACATTTCCCGTTGAAGTCGTAGCCAATTAAATTGTCAAAGGTAGCTTTTGCCTGCAGCGTAACTGACCGCGGCGCGTTTTACGTAACAACTCGGCCGCGTAATGGAACAGAGTCACCTCTTTAAGTGACGCACCGGTGACGGAAACACGAAGATTTGTGCGCCTCGTACACGCGTGCCAACCGCTCGTTAATCGTCGGAACAATGCCTCTTCCCTCTTCGAAGGGAACCCGACTGAATACCGCGCTCACGATTTTCGTCTCCTCCTCGAGCAACTTTAAATAACCTGTACAATTACACAAGAGAAATTGCCACCGTGTTGATTCCCCCTTTTTGTTACTCGTCTCGAGCACAGATTTTCTTGCGCGACTACGCATCCGCTACTGGATAATGCTTGCCTCGAACGACCGTGTCATTACGTTGCTCGACTTTGCCCAACAATTTCACTGACTCACGCTCCTCCCGTCGAAACCGGTGCGATTCCTCGCGAATCCGTGCGCTTTTACAGCTTCAAGATTTATCGCGCTTCTGCAACCATCGACCAGTGGTTCTTCGCGGTTGATGATGAATCCGTGGTGGAACCAGCGCGGTTGTGAACATTACTGTTCGAAATAAGGGAGCAATATCTGCTTTTTGTTAAGAAGGTTTTCTGGTCTTGACAATTTGCGCTGACAGCTAATTCAAAGTTAATCGAAAAAATACTGTGTTTCTTGCCGCGACGCGTCATTTGAAACGAGAACGTGGCACGTCTTTACAGCGCAGCTGGTTAATAGGAGAATCGCGATGGTATACATTACTAAATAGATCGTTATTGGTTGTTAGCGTTATTTGGTTTGAGAATATACTTTCTCTGGGAAGGTTTAAGGAAAAACGACGATGACCTACAGGTGGACTGCACAGGAGCTCGAGAAACCTGAATTCCTCGCGTCGCGTTATGGCTATTCCGACTACAGCGTTAACGTCCGCTCGATTACGAGCTATAAAATTCCAGGCAGAAATGCGGCAGAGTTTTATTATATTCTGTTCGCCCCTTTGCAGAATTGCAGAATTTTTAACTTTTGATGAACTACCGATTTTTTATAGGAAAAAATTCCAATAATAAAACAATTTTTCTTTTTTCAAAAAAAAAAAAAATTTTTTTTTTTTTTGAAAAAAAAAAATTTTTTTTTTTTTTGAAAAAAAAAAATTTTTTTTTTTTTTGAAAAAAAAAAATTTTTTTTTTTTTTGAAAAAAAAAAATTTTTTTTTTTTTTGAAAAAAAAAAATTTTTTTTTTTTTTGAAAAAAAAAAATTTTTTTTTTTTTTGAAAAAAAAAAATTTTTTTTTTTTTTGAAAAAAAAAAATTTTTTTTTTTTTTGAAAAAAAAAAATTTTTTTTTTTTTTGAAAAAAAAAAATTTTTTTTTTTTTTGAAAAAAAAAAATTTTTTTTTTTTTTGAAAAAAAAAAATTTTTTTTTTTTTTGAAAAAAAAAAATTTTTTTTTTTTTTGAAAAAAAAAAATTTTTTTTTTTTTTGAAAAAAAAAAATTTTTTTTTTTTTAAAAAAAAAAAAAAAAAACAAACACGCAGATTAAATCTGATACATATTTACTCGATTTTATTTATCGGATTTTAGAAGAATATTTATTTTCATCAAATTTTTACTGTTTGTCGAATGGCTAAGCTGAACATGCGAGGTTCGCGAAAGTTTTTATGGAAAATTTAAGACGAAAGCCGGCTAGGGGTTTTCGCCAAAGCTGCTACGTCAATATTGACACCAACTGGGAGAAAATTCAGGGATCTCGTGAATTGTGGATGATGGAAACCGATTTTACGCCCAGGGGAACGTCCGTTGTAAACCCTATTATATTTGCGTTGTAACGCCCTGCCGTTGCGAGCTGATCGATCGAATTACCCTATCGTCTCATGCAGGAGATTTTTCTTTTTTTTTCTCTCTCTTTTTTCTTTTTTCGAAATACAAAACACGCGGTACGTGATGAAATATGTACGATGCATCGCAAAAGGGTAAAAAAATGCTCGCAAAGACGAATATGGAATTTCATTAATCGCGTAGTCCAGAGGGATTTACATTTTGAAATTAATGCTCTCAAATTTTCGAATCTCGTTGGATTGCGTAATACCGTTATTAAAAAAATTAATTCATTATAAAAGCTACTACCTCTGCGATTATTAACCTCCTGCTTTTCCTTTAAAAACATTAACGCATTTTTTTCACATCGCCTCGTTTCAGTAACCCCTTTAACTGTAATTATTTCTACGTAATTATACCTAACAGGGACACAGAATTACGCGTGAACAATTCCACGAACAACTTAATTTTCAGTTTCTTTTCATCCGTATTAAACGTGTCGACTAAAACCAGGTACTTTACGCAATCGATCCATGATGCGAAGCGCTAATTAAAATCAATCTGAACCACTTAATCCAAATCTAATGCATAGACCTAACCCCTTACGAAATCCATCCGGATTTCAGAACCGATTTCATACCACCTAATCCGAATTAAACTCGAAGCAAACCCGAATCTAACCCATATCGAATACATTAATCAATATTTAATACTCTATGAAATCCATCGAATCGGACGCCAAAAATCGAATTACAAGTTAGAGCCGATCTCGACTATGATTTTCGCCCGTGTCGAAGAAACCGATTTCCCTTTCGAACGGTGCAGTTTGTGGCGCGGTTGCCGTGCACGTAGCTCGGCCAGGCTGATCGACCAATCCCCTCGATAGTTCGATCGGTCGAGCAGCAGCTAGCTCGTTCGCTGGGCACTTTTTACTCGGACCGAAGGCATTGTGAGTCGTGGCTTGCGCAATGATAGCGTTCGCCGGCTCGCTCCCGATAAGTTCATGCTCTAGAATCCAGGTCGAAGGCGTTACCGCGCTTATAACCAGCTGCCGTGTCTCCAGGAGTCACCGGGACCCGCGTTATTCCCTGGCGACCGGAAGCTATGGCTGTGGAACGGGGTACGGGTCGGATGAATCTGTCGAGGATGATTGATTGTGGCTTGGAAGGAGATTATGGTGGTTGTGAAATTGTGGTCGGGCTGATTTTTTGGAGAAGGCTTATGGGTTATATTAAAATTACGGTGTGAAAGTTTGGAAATTTTTGATAATCGACAAAGAGGTTGAAATTGTCAAGGAATTTTTAATGAGTACAATTATTTCATTTACATTACGTTAATTAGTGACGACGATCGACTTTCCCAGCTAACCCTCGTAAAATCCACCCCCTTCGAAGGGAACATTCCTCTCGTCAAAGTCAAACGGCTGTGTTAACTCGGGTTTCATACTGAAATTCGTGTGATCGTTCCTTTGAGACACTTTTGTTCAACGACAAGAACCATTATGCATCGTACCGTCTATGACGAGAAGAATATTCTTCAAAATTATCCTTTGATTAAATTGTCGAATTTCCATTTACCACGAATTAAACATTTTTTTAAGAGATACCAGCGACTGTGTAGCCTGGAATTTTTTTTTTTTTATTTAATAAAAATCTATTCCTCTGGGAATTAGTTGACGCTCTTCAATATTGAAATATTTCATTTCAGGTGCGCGCAATTTATTAACGCCCACGGTTTTATGCAGATCCGTTGTCAATTTCGTTGGTAGGGGAACGCGACCAGTTAGGGAACTCGTCGGAATTGCAGCCGTAAATCCGGCGGAATCAGTGAATTACGAGTGGAGTGGCTGCGTGCAAGGTGCAACGTATATCTGCTACGATCCTGGAAATTAACGTCGCCGGCTTTCTACGGGATTGGCACCGAGACGCCGTGGATCTGTCTGTCGCTGGTCTCCCGCGACCACTTCCACGCTCTCGTGTTGCCGTTCTGGTGCTTGTTGATGATAATTAAACGCATCGTTCGCGCGTACGCGAGCGTTCATTAACTTTGTACGAGTCTCGCGATCGTTCTCGTCGACGGTGATGCTTGTTACCTTGAATATATTTAGAAGCTTTAAAGTAAACGTTTTCAGTCTCCAGAAGGTTGTTGACTTTGTGGAGCTTTTAACTGGAATGGCAGATTAATTTATAAAACAAATCGAAGGGTTGAATCAACTTAATCCTCTTTAACGTAATAATAATAATATTACAGCAATTATTAGTTCCTCATTCTGAGCAACGAGTTAATAGGAACGTACAGTGAATCTCGCTATGCGCTTAGCCCTAACGAATTCCAGCCATCGAAAATCAGTAGAATAAGTAATCACGAATCAGCCCTCGAAGAGCGGTGGAATAAATAATTAAAGGTGCTACACTGTAACACAAACACGATACAATCCCTATAACAATTGATCCCTTTTGTTCCGAAAACCGCAGCGCATCCATTATCCCTCATGAAATCCAACTCGTCGTCGTCTAATTTCCCGCGAACGCGCGCGGATGTATCGCAACAAACGCGACACCACCCGTGTAATCGAGACCTCCTATCGATACCCCGCAAACGGTATTATTCGATCTTTACCAGCTGCGGTTTCGAATCGACGCCATGCGTTCGTGCCGCGTTACATAAACGGTCGGGTGAACCGCGAGCCTAGAATTTGAGAAGAAGGAAACGCATATTCGATCGGTCCCGGTTTGTGACCAAAACCTCGGCAGGTATTAGCGTCCAATCAGCGTGGATGGTGAATCGCGGCTCGGCAACCGGTCCCGGCCAGCTTCGTCTCGTTATAAAACGAGACCGCGACGCGTGTAACGAGCTGGCTTACTAGCTCGCGTTTGCATTGCGCAAGCAGTGCGACTCCTAGCTAAGAGATACGGCGCAGCGTTGTTTCCAGTGTTCGGGACGGGAACGAAAATGTCCCGAACGCTCTAATTAAGATTTGTGCGAGCACACGTACGTTTCGTTGGAAATTTTCACGTTTCATTTCATGTCCATTGTACGCGGACGAAAAGGTGTTCTTCCATGATGGAAGTTTCGATTTGTAGGTTCTGGTTAGGTTTGAAGATTCTCGTAGATGTTCTGTTCGTTGACGATGAAATTATGATGAAACTAAGAAACAGCGGAGGTGTAAATCATCTCGTGAAATCGATGGTTTATCGATGGTTTATCGATGGTTTATCGATTAGTTGCAGTTTTGCAAACTTTCGTTCGACGTACTGTCTGAATTAAAATCTTGTTAAAACGTGACTGAAAATTATGCAATAGTTACGAAAGTCTAGATCAATTAAATTAATTATAAGAGTAATTATCGAGTGAATTGAACGATCGGTGGTAAACTGGGTTAAAGGATCAAAGAGGAAAACGTTCTATCCATCGATTATTCTACATTGTTCACAAATTAGCAGGCATAAATTCAGTCACAATAACGTCAACGTAATAGCCGCGTTTAATTAACAGGCTTTGAAAGATTTTCTCAGAGCAATTAGTGATCCGAGGACAGAGGCAGTCTCCGATTGGTTTCGTCCAATGATAAGCCGCGGGCGAAACATTTCCCATTCAACCGGAGTCTCTCTTCGATCCATGTAATGACAATATAATAATGCCGGCCGCGGAATGATACAACGTCGAATCGATTCCAGTCGAACGTTATTACGATCGCATTATATAAAACCTCATTACCGGCGGCATAGCCGGTTGCGTTTCCCGTCGAGCAAAATCGCGCATTATGTGCTCTTCGACGTGGTAGTTTTATCTTTCCCCGATCTGACCGTAAATGCTCGCACGCATACGCAGTGTTACACTACATTGTGAAATGAAACGTATTCGCTCGTGAGATGCACCGATTGTCAGTTATACTTACTACGCTCTTACCCGGCTAATTAATTGCGGCAAGATGTAACGGAGGCAGAACATAAACCGGAGAACCTGTTATTTACACTCTGTATCTCGAGCTTCGAATCGCTGTAAAAGTTAGCCATTTGAAGTAACGATGCCGTTCGATCATCCCAAATTTATTTCACCCCTGGAACTGGTAATTTGGGCACAAACAGGAAAGGGTATACTAAGTTTCTCGACAATATTCCAGGTACTCGGACGAGCACTCTTATATAGCACGAAGCGACGTCGTTCGCAAAGTTTATGCATTCAAGCCTGTAAAACAGCTAGATGTCGCATCACCGTCGTGTTACGAAGAATTTATGTTCGCCGCGTTCCGCCCGGTGCATTGACAGTTTTACGCGGACACATAAAGCCCGCCGAGGACAGCTCGCTACGAGGGTTAAATCGTCCTGTGAAGTCGGCTGATAAGCGCTGAAGCTGTCCGTCAAGCGGATGTAATAAGCGGAGTCAAAGGGGACCTTTTCTCATCCGCTGGATATTGTTCGAGTTTTGAACTAGAATAGAATAGATCCTATTAGAAGCGAAGGGTGTCAAAATGAAAAATTCACCCCTCGGTGAATACCACCCTGATGAACTCAGGCTGAAAGATTGGATTCCTATATTCACGAGGAAGAAATTTTGCGATATTGCGCTCTGCTAATGTAAGATTAATGTCCGCCCTTTGCGTCGCGATGACACGAACTATATCGGGAGAGATTATACGGGGAAACGCTTCGATGCGACTCTATTTTCTCGCTTGATTTTTCCGCTCGTTAATTTCATGGCTTTCCCAAGAATCATGTTTCATCCGTTTACGTACTGAAAAATTAAGAAACACTCGTAAGTTCCACGCTTCATTTCCCCCGATGCACCAAGTGCAAGTCTCGTGGGTGTGCTTCCGATTGGCAGCGTACAGATGACCTATATTCCTTCATCGAACTTTTCTACCCTCTCAGAGTTTTCAATTACGACGATTACTCTCTACTTTCTTCGACTTCTCGCGGTGCAATTACCCCTTTCAAAGACCGAATTTTATCGGCCACTCGGGGAGCTGAACGCGTGAGAATTCAACAACGTTATCGAACTTTCAACTCGAAGGTCGCCGTTCGTAATTCACGCTCGCTACATACAAGGTGTTCTATTGAACCATTACTTGAATCTCAATTTTCATATAAATAGATTAGAAAAGAAAAAAAAAATATATATATATTTCTTTCCTATTTCTAAAAACATCTCCAAATGATCCTTTATATAAAACAAAGCTTGTTTCCTATGATATTAACCACAACAGCCAGCGATATTTTTAATTTCCTGCCGTGTAGGTGCTTTCTACTTTCTATCAGCCAACCGGTAACAATCCTCGAGGTCCGTGATCTCGCGTGCGAATATGAATTTCTGCGCTTATCGCAGCATTACGAGAGCCGCGGGACAGCGCATAGGTCGCGCCGCGGTACACGTAGAATGCATACGTGTATTAAACGAGCCGGCAACTCGTTCGCTTTTGCATTACGCAAGAACCACGCCTAAGTCGGAGCTGGTCGGTGCACCGACCGACCGATCTACGCTGCAGCCGCGATCCAGACCGATCCAGCAGCTCTGACCGCTCGATCTTTCCGTTGTTGCAATTCGAAAATTGCTTGCGAACTGTGAATCAATTATTCTGCGCGTAGCTGCTCGATATTATTTCCTTTTCTTTATCGTTAAAATGCTTTTAATATCCGCTGACATTGCATATGGAAATTTTAGAAGTCCTCATTTTCAAAGAGATTACCTTGTAAATGAGTAAAAGATTTTGTAAGTCAAATTTAACGGTACGGTAGCAAACGAGAGCAAATAATTCTATCGAGGTCATGGATGATCGTTTTTCCACGACAGTTTTATCCACGATAAGTTCCTTTTTTTTTATACAGCAACTCACCAGGCGTATCGAGCTATCTAAGCTGCGTTCGTACCGCGGCTAGTCGTTGGTAATCGTTCACCTTGACCACGCCGCGATTCCAGTAGCGTGTTAAATCAAATTATGCTCGATTTCTCGCGCTGAGATCCTGAAAAATGCATAACCGAACGAATTACACGGATCCGATCGGTGGTTCGATTCGGGATCGTTTCGTGTTTCGCAGTTCATTACAGGATAGAGATTACGAAATTACGCCCGCTCTCTAAATATAATACGTTAAGCTCCGATTAATTCAACAGTATAAACGTCGAGGATCGTTTTATGAAGTGCTGTCGTTATTTTATTTAATACGTGTTTTAAACACGTATGAAACGATCCCGATTTAATCCAATACCGTAATTTAATCGGATGCGATTTTCGGATGGTTATTTATTATTAAGAAGACAAAACGAATACTGTTTAATTGATTCATGGATAGAAATTGAGGATACTTTTCAACAAGGATAACGTAAAACTCACCGATAAATTTTTTGTTACACCATATTTGAAATTTATGACTGTAAAAGTAAATTCAAAAATTTTATTATCCAATACTCGGATAATGGCTTCATTGACGAAATTCATTTCCACCGTATGATTCTAAGGTAGAACGACGGTCGCCTTCATCGTGCGTCAACGATGATGGATGAACATCTAAATCTCTGCACTCGATGGTGAAAATCATGCCGAGTAGAGGGCGAAGACAATTTCGACAGGCTTCGTCGTTGGTTCCCAGGAGTCTTAATTAAGGCGAGGGCTTGGAAAATTAAGCGCTATTACAGCGAACTCATAATTGGACCGCGTCAATGCAACGCGGTCGAGCCACGCCGTGCTCGGTCGATCGGGCCTGAAAAACTATCGTTGATTGCCCACGGTGCCCGATTAGTCGCGATCCGCTCGCGATCGCCGATCCCTTTCCGTGAAGTCGACTCGAGCGTTTTCCGTTTCGACGCTGATGAAATAGCTAAGCGTTTTCAATCTGGGGATGCATATTCCAGCTTGTGAAATCTGAAATTCTTTTACACTTCGTTTTGCGATTCGATCCTGTCTTAAAATTATTTCTCTAAGTTTATTCGACTCTCGTCAATGGTAATGTGTCAACGTAATTGTCACAAAATCAGAATTCGAAATTTATAGCGGATGCGTCGAGCTGCTCGCGAGACGAACGCAACAGGAATTCCAGTGAACGAATCGGTTTCGCGCTGAACGCGTTAACTCGGTCCGGGGTGCAGCGTTAGCTCGGTCATTAGTTGGGCGAATAACGGAGTTATTGAACCTTGATTTCCACTTTAGCATTTAGTTCGATTTCACCCGTGAACGCCACGCGCCTGGCTTGGTTTACGTAACGCGCGCAACGTGCACATGCAAATGCTCTGTTTGCCGTTCAATTTTGCGTAAAGGTCGCTCCTATCGATCGCTAACACGCGCGCCAACATCTGTGTTTCTAGCCAAAGACGCGGGTCGAATTCTTCGTTTCGATTCGTATCGAACGGGACGACGATCGAATCTCGGACCGCTACTTCTTATGCACGCGTAGAAGCTCGTCTCGCAGTGGCGCGAGAGCGTGTAAACATTTCGCGGGGAAAGCCAGGAAGTTGCCTGGCCGCGAGTGAAATCTGGCGTCTTTTATTTTCGTGCACACATCTAGCGACCCCGATCGCGTTTCAGCCACGCGAATTCCGTACGCGTCACTTCCGCTCCGATAAACGCCATCAGCAACGGTGTTGTAATTCTGACCGCGTTGAAAACGCGACTCGCTGGAGGAAATCTTTGCGTCGCGAATCTTCGAGATCGCGATTTTGTTTCCCAGGAATAATTTTCATCGGGTTAAAAAATTGTATAAAATATAACATAACGGTGTGAAATATTCCGGATACTATTATTACTATTATTGTAAAGAGGATAAAGTTTCATTGGTATATAAATGGGATTTATTTTATACGCATAAATGGCGTGTCGCTGTTGAAATACACCAAGCACGTATCGCACGTCGTAATCATAAAAGTTTCACAATATCAATTTTAAAATATGAATAAATTACAAAATTTGTTCGCCATATTCGACAGGTAATTTATAGGACTAGAGAAATATAAAAAAAATTGAAGTATATCGATGAGAGTAAAAGAACCGAGTTACGTTGAAAAATTTCGCTGGGACACAGATATCGATGAATTACAGGGAGGCTTTGTGGTTACGTGTTTAAATGTTTTCTCCTATCGTGTCATTTTCAAATTCGCATTCGAGCGACCGGATTATCGGCGAAACGCATCGGAAACATTTATTCGGCCGAAATTTACGACAGCAATGTCAAATGCAGGCTACCCAGCCCACCATCGATGAAACAATGCGACAGAAAAGTTAATCGGGTTACGAGGCGATGATTGATTTCCATTCGCTCGTGGTATTTGTTTAATTGGACGTTTGTCATAAATTTTGTCTTCCCCGAAACGACTGCACGATCTTGCAAAAAATTTCAAATTATTTCAAATGAGGGAGCAGTAGAAAATTCAGCAATACGAAGCGGAGAAAACGGAAACGAGATGGTCACGGACGCGTAGCGATCTTTAATATCGCAGAAATCCGCGTGCTACCGAAATGGCGAAACTTTGTTCCGATTCGCTGTCGAAAAGCACACGATCTAATTTTTTAGATTATCTTAGAGTTTCCACAGGTTTTCTTTTTTTAGCTAGGTGTAATTGTATCAATGGGCGTGAAAATTCATTAAGTTGGTTGAAACTTTCATTTCGCTTCCTTCCGTTGTTCGACGTTCCGCGTGACCGAGCAAAAATTGACAGAAAACAACGGATTATTGTCGCTACGAGATAGCATCCTTTTATCTGTCGATCGTTCAATTTTTACGCCTCTTTTGTCCCCGTTGAAAGTTTCAAACTGGTATATGGGAAAGCAAATTGATTGTTGGTCAGAAGAGTAGTCGGAAGAATGGCTGACGGGTGTTCATGCTGTGAATCATTTTAATTACTTTTCCTACAATGAATAAGTTCATTTCCCACGTGATTAAGAGCGTTTACAAATACTCTTTGTTCCCTTAACCTTTACGTTCTAAACGATACTTATCAGAGATTATAAGATGTCCTTAGAACAGGTTTGTGGAAACAGGTAGTATTGCGTCGAGGAGTACTCAACTGCGGTTTGTAAGTGCTAAGTTATGAAATCGTTTACAGTTATTTTGAAATCAACATAATACCCATTTAATATCGCTTCACAGTGTCATCATGAAAAATAAAGTCGCCCCTGTAACCACACCTAACTCCTAATTACCAGCGCCATTCAACGGAGCTCACACCTTCTACCCCTAATAAGCACAAAAAAAGTTCTAGATCAAAAAGTACAAGAAATTACAACCGGTAACGAAAAATAAATAAGAAAGAAACACGATTAGCTGTTTCGATACTTGACGTCGAGCAAGGGGAAAGCTGAGGTGTCATACTGCATCATCTTACGCAACTGCGAATCGTATGCACCGTTGAATGCGCAAGGTCTTGACTCGACTCGACTGGAGAGAAGTTAATCGAGCGTGGATGAAGCTGGCCGAAGAAGAAATTATCCGGTGGAGCGGTGGACGACCACGACGACGACGACGAGGCGGTGAAAAAAACGTGGCCTATTCGCGCGCACGATAGACCTTCTCCTGCTCCGTCTCGCAGGTAGAAGGGAGTCGCTTCTTTATCTCTTTCTTGCTGGTCCCTCCGCTCCAGAGGAGAAGCCAGTTGAAATTAACGACTCGGAAATTCTAATTCAATGGCAAGGCTGCCGGCAGAGTCGCGGCTTTCTTCGGTTCGCGGCTTTCTGCCCGGCCAGCTCTCGTCTCTGCTTCGCTCTTCCTATTTTTTGTCTCGAGTTTTCCTTCGTCGGTCGCAGTGAAAAAGAAAAGTTACTCCTTTGCCTCCCTGTCCGATGGAGCAGATACGCGGAATGGCAAGTCTAGAAATCAGTCTTGCTCGTTATGCCGAGAAATTTTTACGTTGAATACTTGAAGAAATGGTAGTTAACTAGCTCAACTGACTCAACTGTCTCGACTCACTCAATTTATTCAACTAATTCTACTTACTCAGCTGACTCAATCGACTTAACGAACTCAACTTATACGGTTGACTTAAAACTGTTCTTAAACAAGACAAGCGACGTATATAGAATTGCCATAATAATTTGAACCTCACAAGAAACAAGAGAATCTCACCGGTAATCAACGAATCATGCACGATTCCTTCGCGAGGTCTGCCGGTTCGAGCGATCGGGTTCGCAGCCGTGTGCCATTTAAGTAATCGTTTCAAAATGTCACACTTCATTTAACTGTAAAAGGAGGCTTGTGACACAGTTCACCGGTGCGCGTGTGTATCCAGTCAGATACAAGCAAGCGTGTGGGTACAGGCGAGCAGCGTGAACGCGAAAAAATCGCAGGCTTTCCGCGGTCGATTAAACCCGCGAGGTCGATGCGAACAAAGAAAGGAATCCGGAAAATGAAAGGAACCAGACGCTGGCCGTCGAACCAGATGAAGTTTTCGTCCTGTTTCGGTCGTTTTGCCGATTTTAATTAGATCCGCTGCTCCTCGCGGAATGCGCGAGGCGAGCGTGACGCAAGTCGTGCCGCGAGTTGTGTAAAGTCACGGTTATATATTTTCGCGAGTGAAAAGCGGAGAAACGCGGCCTCGGCGTCGACGATGGCGGCGGTGTGCTCGATGCAATGATTTATATAGAGCATAGATCGCAAACAGTTTTCGTACTGGAAACCGCTGTTTCATACGTTACCGCTCGACATGCTGTTTTCACGCAGCGTGCGTTAATTATCATTGTTTCGCATCGCGCCACAAATGTTATGCTCGATGCAGGGATTCTCATCCTTAATTGCCGCGTGCCGGTAATTAAACGGCGAGAAGTTCGTTCATGGAAAGTGAAGGAACGATCGAGGAACATTTTCGCCCCGTAGTCAATTGGTCTGGTGAATCTGATTAGCTGTGCTCGAAGGAAACTTTAGTTATACCACGAACAAACTTTCTTCTGGTTTTAGCATTGGAAATTTTATTAGCCTATAAAAGACTCTTCTTCGCATTTCAATTTCGTAGAGTAACATTTCATATTGTGAAAGGTAATGTGTCTCAAAGTTGGAACATTTCATCTCCATGCCCTGATACATATATCTTGGTGAACCATTCATTAATTATACTTCCATAACACCAGCTGAACATGCTAAAGCGACAGCAAGCCATACGTTACACCATCTTTTAATTTCTACTTCATTACCTAACAAACAAACTCAAAAATCAATCACTTGAAACAGTAACCAACTTCGAAACCTTTCACCTCTCACCTATTTTTAATCGCGACGCATCTCAAGACATCGAAGCGTCGAAATTTCATTAAGACATCGTCCGATCGACCTGACTGCTGTCCAACCGTGAAAGAAAAAGTCGACAAAGATCCCCAACGCGGTAGCACGATAATGCAGCGAGAAATCGATTGCGTAACAGTTAGCCGGCCGCGTGCAGTCCGCTATAATAAAGGGAAATAAAGCGGCCGTAGATTTCTAAGGCTGTTGCGTGACCAGGACGCGGCGATTATCGCGATTACAGGGAAGGTACGCCGACGCCTAGCGATCGAGAGCGATTAATTAACATCTGCTTGGATTTCAGCGCGAGGGACCTCCCGAGACGAAAGATCTCCGATCCATGAAAGACTGCAATTAAGAAGCAGCGATTACATAATCAACTATAATTATGCAGTTTGTAGCTACATAAAGTTCCTCGTTGTTTCCATCGTGCGAATTCCTGGCTACCTGACGCGTGGCTGCTCACCGAGCCCGAGGTAGAATTTAATAATGAGGAATTCGTGTATGTTTGAAATTAATCTTGAAGAGTGTTTATTAAGTATAATTAAAGCTACAATGTGGTCAAATTTTAGAAGGGGTGGATAAAACTGATTGTAGCCATGGTAGAATGTTGATTATTCATAAGCATTCTTAATACTTAGGCGCCACGACGAATTATGCACGAACCGGACGAGTAATTAAAATCGAAATTAAAAAGCAATGAGGAAACGGGGAACACGATTCGAATAGAAATAACACTATATTCACGGGGGCCTCTTTTTAGATCCTTTTTTATTCGTTCCACCAGTGTATGCGTTTGAATTCTTGAAAGCAACATCAGCATTCGGTAGATGTAAGCCATAACCGGGAATATGAAACCCCAAGGCGAAGTGGATGAATTCTAAAAAGCAACCATAGCTCGTTTCAGAAACCTTCAGAACCCACCTCGTTTATCTGAAACACTTAGCTACCTAAACGATCGATCGTAGCGTGCAACAAAATCCTCGAACGCTTTCCTTTTCTCAGGCATAACATTATCCAGCTAACTAGCAATCGTTCCAGAAAAAAATATAAGCCTTTACATAACGCGGCAGCGTCTAACGCTTGTGCAATCACGATCATCGAATCGAATTGCTGGACAGTGTCGCGAGGATCTCGACGATGTTGTTTCTCGTTTTTCTTTCGACGCCTCGCCGGAACATACGAGCCAGGCAATTTCTCTTTCGAGTCGAGCCGCCTCGACGAACGAAGGAAAGAGCGTGAGGCAAATGAATCGAGCCAGGAAAACCGTACAGTACAGGCCGCGGCACAGTGGATTGCCTCCACGTGTCGCGAGCTATATTCTTGCGATTCGAGACAGCCGCGGAATAGTAATGTTGTAGAGAAATTCCTGGAATTCTGAGCGACGTTTCGTTGAGAAGGAAACGTGTTCGACGAATGGGCGAACGTACTCGGTCGAATTCATTATAGCTCGCGTTTAATGAGCGCAATGTGGACCGGCTGTTGGAAAAAAAAGTTCATCCAAATCGATGACCGGTTAGGTGGGCCGGTATAAACTGGTGGAAGGTATCTTGTCTTTGTCGTTGAACTTGGCTCTGTTCGTTTAATTGTTATAACGAATGGTGTTGATTACCTTAAAAGCTGTTTAAATGAAATATTGACTGTTGAAAATTAAAAGCAGGATAATTGTTGCGATTCGCTCGAATTATTCAGAGTTTCTTTCATTTAGTCATTTTTCAATTTCCTATCATTGTGTTGCATTTGCATGGGACTGGTGGAAGCTATCGCGAAGCGAAAAAGCGACGCGTCCCAAGGGAGCCATGGTTGGAGCCCGTTTCGAATCCCAGCGAAGATTCCCTTCTCTTTCCGCCCTGTATCGCGATAAATGCGCCTGGTCGTTTAATTATCAAGCTTCCTCGATAATTAGCAAAGATACCGAGGGTCCCACGTGTGCTCCCAGGGGATGTATGCTTCGAGAAGATTCGCAAAACGTTCGCCAGGTATTTCGAACCGAACCGAATCGAATTCTCGACACTTTCGCATTTCTCGCTTTCGCAACGATTCTTTGGAGAATAATAACGTGTAACAATGATCGAATGATTTCTAAAAAGTCAATGATACTCCATTCGAAAAAGTAGACAAAAGGGGAAAAAATATGTGATTCGTGTCTCGTCGTTAAGTTTTTGCGAACAAGTGAAAGGCGACGCGAGGCAAAATCGCTGGGTTGCGCAACCCAGCGAGAGGAAATAAAATTTGGACGAAATCCTTTTTCACCGAGCGATGGATTTGCGCCATTGGGCTGCGGCAGCGGCATGACCGCAGCCTTCGTTTGTACGGCTAATCGGTAATTAACCATTCCCGGTCGGTTCTTGCCCGACGTTTCGTCGCAGAAACGCTCACCGTGGAACGAAACCTTCGTTTACGTCTGGCATTATGCGTAATTCCATTGTCCGCTAAAAAGCGGGAAATAGAAGCTTTTTCGAACGCTCAGTTGTGCAATGTCACATCTCTCATTAGTATCTTTCATCGCCTAGATTTTTGAATTTTAATTACAATGCAAATTTCTATTAATATATTATATATAATTATATAATTTTTTCTTATGTTCTAAACTGCTGCACGGATGTTAATGTTCCAAGAAGAATTAAATTTACGTCTTTATTTCCATTCATAAATGCCCATTTTTCTTACCTAACCAAGTATCAACCCTTAATTGCTTCTACCAAGTATACATCGCTCCTTTCGCGTATGTTTTACACCACCAACAAGAAACACGTTCCTCGTACAGCACGTAACGTTGATGACGATTCCAAGTCCAATTACAAGAAACACGCTGACTCGTCGTCTTCCATTGCGGATTTCTTTCGTCCCCCATTGTCCTTGTAAGAGCAATTAATGAAAGAATAAGGGGAGGAGCGGGAACATTAGCGGGTCTCGCTTTTTCTTCGCCGCGAGAACGTTAAAGTTAAGGGTGAAATTGCGGATGGGCGACAGAGCTGAAGTAATTTTAAGAGGAGAAGTAATTGCGACCGTTCGACGGACTGAAATTAATTCCTAATACACTTTCGCTGATTTTACGGTTTCTCCATAATTGGTGAGTAAATCATGAAACGGATAAGTGGTCAGTCGGCGTTAAAAATCGGTGTGGTAAACAACCAGCGTTATTCCTGCGAGAATTTTTCGTTGCGCAACTTTTCGAATTCGAACGGGGAAGCTATTTGAATTCCAGAGTTGTGCAACAGTTTAAGCGAACATATATTTTTTTTTTCAGTTTTTAAAAAATTGAGTACTTTAAGTTAGACGTTTGCAACGCGTTATTAAAACTATTGCTTTGTTCCTGAAGTTCTACGCGTATCAGAGATCGAAACGAAACGGTTGAGTAAAAATTACAAAAATTTCTAAATCTTCGAATTTAATATAATTATCAGGTTGCACTCGAGACCGTAAAATCATCAGTTCCGATCGTTCTGTTTTGTAAGTTCCTTTTAGAAAGCGCGATCCCCAACGCTGTACGCCACATTACGTATTAAAACGATCCGGCCGTTTTCGTAGCTATCTCTAAACGCGATCATTTGTAATAATTAAACGAAGACCGATGTTGCGCAACGATCGATGGAAAAATTCCAGCGCAATTCTGCTTTTCTACCTAACTCGTTTTAGAAAGCATGACTGCCCATTGAAACGCGTTCTTTTCGAATCGTTTCACTGCACTTGAAATCCTCGGCCAAGAATCGAACGATCGAAAGCGGAAGGAACACGATCGCTGAATAATAGCAAAGTTTTTGCTGAATTAGTGAGAAAGAGAAACCGCTTACGATTGCGACAATTTTGCGATTAATTTTGCAAATGCAGCCTGTGCATACGGCACAGGAACGCGAGTGATCGCGTTTTGCAATTATCATGCATTGACTGAATGTTCGCGAGCGTCAGGCGGTTCGCCGATTTGAAAGGTCGATAAGTACATGCGGAATATAATTACAAATTCGAGCAAGCGTTCTGGAATAAAGGCGGCGCGTTACGCGAGCTCGATTTTGCGCGCAATAAGCCGAGGGGGAAAATTGAATTCCAAATTTCTGGTCGATGGGTGTCTCTGGTGGGACAATTTGCGGAGGAATTGGAGAATGCTGCATGAAATCGCACGAAAGCTCTGTGATAATATCCCTGACAGGTGAATTTAACCCTTTCACTGGGGGAGGGGGGGGGGGCTCGAAGGAATAAAAGCGCTTTTGGTATGCAAATCAATACCGTGGTGTATCTTTTTGAACGGAAAGCAATGTGTTAATTTCTGAGGGCGTACATGCACGCTTTTCGCAGCGAGAGGGTTAAAAGATTGATTTGCTCGCGAAAGTTCGTTATGTTGTCCCCATTGGATCGTAGCAGGTGCAGAAGATGCGTTAAACATTAAAAGGCTTCCACGAGGATCGTGTAACTCGATGAGTTAAAAGGATACATGAAAAAGTAAAGCAAATCTGTTGTTTTTCCGTTTCCAAGCGGAGGTAGCTGTTACAACCAGCGTNTTCTGGTCGATGGGTGTCTCTGGTGGGACAATTTGCGGAGGAATTGGAAAATGCTGCATGAAATCGCACGAAAGCTCTGTGATAATATCCCTGACAGGTGAATTTAACCCTTTCACTGGGGGAGGGGGGGGGGGCTCGAAGGAATAAAAGCGCTTTTGGTATGCAAATCAATACCGTGGTGTATCTTTTTGAACGGAAAGCAATGTGTTAATTTCTGAGGGCGTACATGCACGCTTTTCGCAGCGAGAGGGTTAAAAGATTGATTTGCTCGCGAAAGTTCGTTATGTTGTCCCCATTGGATCGTAGCAGGTGCAGAAGATGCGTTAAACATTAAAAGGCTTCCACGAGGATCGTGTAACTCGATGAGTTAAAAGGATACATGAAAAAGTAAAGCAAATCTGTTGTTTTTCCGTTTCCAAGCGGAGGTAGCTGTTACAACCAGCGTGGTAATTAATGTTTAATAAAGCAAACACGCCAATGGTGAGCCACTCTTTCGCATGTTAGCGATTCTCGCGTAGCGGTTAACGACTAAGATTTATGGTAAACCCGTTTGTTCTCTGTTATTTGGTATCGCGAACGGAAGTATCGAGCGGGTATTAATGACTGTTCGGTGTATTCAGCAATCGTGGATAATTGAATGAGAAATTTTAAAGGGTGTTGCGTAAGGAATTGGTTGAAAATTTTTCTGATTATTTTACGAGGTAATTTATTGAGAATTTTATCGGAATTGTTCACGCAATTGCACTCGTTGAGCTATCGTTGCGTTTGGAATTCAATATTCCCCAAAACTACTACTTAGCTCCATCTAGCGTACTGTCTATCTCTGACATCATCGAATAATATAAATTATTCGAATAAATTACTGCGCATGATTCGTTAATTAGAGAATAGACGTCTAATTACACGTCGAACAATTTTTTAAATATACAAAATAACTCCAGTTGCCTCAAACGTCGTACAATTTCGAAGCGGAAAAAAGTATGAGAGAATGGTTTCGAATCAGAATCAAAGGTTCTGTTTGCCTGTGTTATCCGGGAGTTTGAAATGCAGCTGGTCATCCATGAAATTTTCGCGTCAAGTCACGCCGATATCAAGCCCCAATCCAAACTCGTCTGCTTGCCTGGTGCAACGACGCGAATACGGGGTCAAAGACGAGCTATTCTTCGGAAAATTGCGATCCTCGTGCTTGTTAGGAGGGAATCGTGTCGGAAACGCGTGATCCTTGCAGTCGCTCGAACGAAAAGGAGCGCAGAATACGGTTGAAAAAATCTCCGACGAAATGTTGAAGATAATTCAGCAACGAATTGCTCGAGAGCTCCTACCATCTCCTACGATCCTTTAAAATTGATCATTCATTCATCCTTTGTGAAAAATTATAATTCGATCTTGGGTAGGGTAAAGACCACTTCTTTTTGTGCACACGTGCAACTAGACAAGCGTTAAGCGAGTTCGCTCTTAACGGCATATTAATTAACGCGATAACACGGACGAGTAGCGCGCAAAGTGTAATCAGCGAGGGTGTAGCCCGGGAATCGCATGATCGCGCAGCCGAGCGCGATAAAGCCGGAGGAAAATTATCGTATCGACAAGGACGCCCTCGCGAGCTGTTTTCGCGAATTCGAGGGCTGAAGTTCCACTCGTTCACGATTAATGGGACGCTTAATTGCCAGAAGTTTTGCCCACGCGCGCCGTTTCTCGCCGGGAGTAACAAGTTTACGCGTTGTTAATAGTTCCGAGGACGGTTTGCCTCCGTTTCTCGGACGAACTTTCTCAGAACGAAATAAAAACTAATTTCGAGAAAATTATGTTAAACTACCGTTGAGCTGGAATGAACGAAGATACACTCGGAAATCTCGGACGTTCATTTGACTGTCTCTTATTCGAGCAGTCGCATCGTTTTAAGAATATTGAAACGAATGTTCCGATTCCTCCATGGAAACGAGTGAAAAGACGACAGAGCGGATAAACAATTCACCGAGAAATATCTGTCGGGATATTCTTTTCCTTTTTTATTCCTTTTTTTTTTTTTTTGTTGAATGCTGATAATATGATATTTCCTCTTTTCCCTCTTGTTTTATTGGCTCGTCGTTCCGTCGGTATATATTCTGTCGGCGGAACGCGGGAACGCATACATCTGCCCGTGTTTTTTTTTCTTTTTTATTGTCGCCGTTGAAGCTCGTAAACGCAGATAGAAGCATCGTCGATCATAAAGCAATACCTCGATCGTAAAGTTGACCGGTTTCGAGTTTTTCCTCGAATATGACATCGTGAAAATTGGAGAACGACCGTAGAAATATATGTGTGAAAATGGTATTCCCTATCTTTCATAATCACTGCATTATTAATTATTTGTCGCGCGAAAAGCATCCTCGCTACTGACAACCGCTTTTTTATCTCTATTTATTTTATACACGTCCCTTGTATCTGGGTGCTGTTTTATGCATGGAGGCGCATTCACCGGGAAATTGAAGTATGACTGATGTTATCCAGAGATATGTGAGAGTTAATTGCACGAAGAATCAGAGGAGGAAATTCGTGACTGACGACTGGTTCGAGTCGCTTCGAAAAAAATATTATATGATCGAAAACTCGTTGTCTGCTTCGAAGACGATTACCGATCGAATGATATAAAATCATTTCTCAAATCGGAAGCATACACCGCTCTGATTACTTCACCAGCGAACAGAATGAAAGTCGCGAAAGCCATTGAATCGTAGATGCAAGAAGTTTTACAATATTTCAATATTCAACGTTATATATAACTCTGTATTATCCTGGCAGGGACTCTCGAGACGTCTTCTTCGGCTTGCGTTCCATTTCGTTGCTCATTTCACGTTCTAATGGGATTCTGCTCATCTCGAAGAAAGCCTGTATACACTCACTGTCCCCTGGTTCGCCTTGAATTCGGAACAGTCGTCATCTTCGCGAGGCTTCATTCAGAAAACCAGTGGGAGAATGAATGGAAAGAAGTCGACTTTTCCTTTTCACCCACAAAGAAGGAACGAGACTAGGATTTTCAAATGAGATTTTTAGTGCAAAAACTGTGGTGGTAAATGAAGGAACTCGAGGTATGCTTAATTTGGGGTTGAGCATGCTTGCGTATTCAGAGCGTGTTTTGTGGTATTATTCTGGACGACTTCATGTCTCGAATTTTTTAAAGCAGATATAACTTGTTTGGGTTATCCTTTCGTTCTTCATTTATCATTATAATATGTAAATATCTGGATTAAAACATTTATATTAGCGTGGACGAACGATATTCAACGGTATGGCGAAAAGATGCGTAAGTAGAATAAGACAGTCGCGCACAGACACGCCAAGACCAGTCGTATAAAGAACTATCGTGCACAGACGTATCGAATCAAGTCATATAATTAATTATAAAGATCGACAGCCTATTTTAAACAAATAGAACCAATCAAATTTGTTCAAGGATAGTTTTGGTACTTCTCCACGTGGAATCGATCGGCTGCCTCGTTTTTGAACTTGATCGACGAAAAAACACCGCGTCCTTGCGTTCGTTTCGCGAACAGAGGCTTCGCAACGTGTTTTGCCCTTCGGTTCGCCATTGCAAGAACGATTTCCCTTGAGTGGTATGCCGATCGATCGATCGTGACAAAAAGAAAAACTATTCCGGTGCAGCGATACCGGCGAAAGCAAGCTTCTAGGCCGAGCGTTCGTCTGGATTGCATGAATTGCACTTATAATCAGATTACCGTGGATTTAAATTGATTTCCACCGCTGTTTGAGTGACAACTGCTCGCTTTTTTACTAGGCACGACGAATTTCGATACGTGTCGATTGCGCAACGCCGATCTCGAGCTCGAAAAACGTCGATCGGGAATAATTATTGCGCGGTCGATTCGTGTTATAATTTCGAGTTTCTTGAAAGTTTCCCATTACGTGACGACGAGGACAAAAAGCATTCGAATAAAATTAGACAAAAAGGTTTCACGATATATCTCGATGTTCGCTCGTAATCGTTATGAATCACTCGTTGTTACAAAAGAATCCACTTCCTCGACGTCCATACGTTCGCGAGATTCTGTTAGCTCGATATTAACGACATTAATTTCACACGACAACGACGATGCAACGAGGGGAGCTCTTAACTTCTATAATTTCGTTAGTGGGAAAAATCTATAGCACTGGCGAGTTGTTTCGATAATATTATTCTATTACAGGGGAGCGACAATAGCAGTACGCTTCGATTCGCCCGTCCCATTATTTCTTCGTGTGTATTTGCTCTGTGATCCACCGATTTCGAACAAACGTCTCTAGTCCGTGATTTTTATGTCCGATCGAAATCATCTCGCGATCCCCATAGAATGCGATGGAATAATATATCAATACTCGATGTCCGATACAGTTGGTAGTATCAACAACTGTTACCTGATGAGATTCCCTTGAGCATAGAGTGTGTGACACAATACTCCTGAATAAATATCACTTGCGCTGTATCGTAATATTCTATTACACATAACTGCAAAACCAACAAATAAGAAAATCGTTACAAATCGTTCTATCTTTTAATTTTAATCGTATTTAATCAATAGTAAACTAGGGAGCGTATAGTTTTCAGTAGTAGTGTATGTTCAAAGATTAGATCGTTCCTTTTGTTCTCTATGCATATCGCCAGTCTCTGATTCGACGAAGCCTCTAAAGTAACCTTGATCGATGACTCGTATTCTTCCTTTCTCTTTTATTTCTGGAAATTTCACGGTACCCCCTTGTCACAACTTCAAATCTTTCCCAGCTTCTATTACCAACCGTAAACAGTTGAATATTTACTCTGCAAGAGATTCAGCAAATATTTCTCGCGGACCGTATCTCGAATCTTAAACGATATACAACTACCAATATCGGCGGCCCACTCGCCAAATCGAAAACTGTCAGCCCGAGGCTTGTTATACGAATTCTCTAGGGTCGAGGAAGTCGATGCTGCGTCGAAAGCAAAGGAACGCCGCGATTTCAGAAGGCTTGTCGAGGGATAAGTCGGCTAGAGCCGCCTTAAAAGGTGATCTCCAGATATAACTGCTTGGAAAGAAGAGCTGAAAAACGCGAACAGAGACTAAAAACGGGAAGAAATCACGAAGAAAAGGAAAGGTCTGCACAAAGGAAATCGCGTGCAAGGCGGTTACAAAGGAACAGCTTAAATTGTTAAAATCCAGTAGATGGTACGACGACTTAATCCGTTACGTTGGTTCAATGAATTTTTACTTCGATCTGTCTCGAAGCAATTACTTATCGAATCTCTTTTAACAGCGTCCCTTCCGTTTCGAAGCAATTGGATTGATACAGCAGACGAATGTGCCTGGGTTTCACGAAGATAATCGATGTTCAACGTGTTGTTTTCCTTGTCCCTGCTCCCATGTAAACTCACGACGAGACAATGCTACTCGAAACTTTCGCAGCATTCAAGTCATGCAACTTTTGATAGATTACATGGTAAACTTGAAGTTCCTGGAAGAAAACTATATGCTCAATGTTAGCTGAGTATCTCTCGTTCTGTCTTCCGAATCCTTTATAAATTTTCTTCGCTACAATTTGTAACGGTTTACTCAAAGTATCTACGTTCTATAAATTCGTAACAAGACGAAGCTTTTCTCCACATAAATTATCGCTTCGCTACTTATGAATACCTCTGCCGATGTTCCAGAAGAACCAGGCCCAACTCGAAAACTTTTCCGCGGCCTGAATCAACGTCACTTCAATCTCCAAGCAGACGCACCTCCTCTCGAACGAGAATTCTGGAGCAGAATTTACGCGACGCAATTTTTCCGTCGCTACTTACCGTCTCTCGCGGTACGATTCTATCGCTCGTTAGCCCACACTTGTTCCCATTCCTCGTGCGTGCTTCCAGGTGAGCTTCCCAGCCCCACAAACGCGTCGTAACGAGACGCCATGTGGTCGGGTCCCGGCAATAAGCTACAGCTGTTCCATGCCGTATCTGTTATGTGAATAATTCGCTGGTATTCTAATAATTCCCTACCCCTTCTTTCGAGCTTCTTTCGCGGTTTTTCTTTTCCTCGAGCTCCACTTTGGACACAAAAAAAAAAAAAAAATATTTGCAACGTCGAGGGGATGATTCAAGAGGGGTTGAAAGGGAATGGGAACGATTCTGCGCTCTCTGTTGTTGAAGCGAACCTCCGACGTTTTAGTTAGAATCAAGTCAAAGGAAATAGGAGGCATTGTTGTAGGAAAATTCAATGGGTTTATTGCGAAGAACTCGTTGAGTAATTGTACCTTGAGAATAATAATTCGTTCGGATGCGTTCGCTGCACGTTTTCTATCTTACACTGTTGATGCATTGTGCCACGTTGACGAGAATGTTGAATTATTGGTTATTCTACGTTGTAAAACTGTGCAGAGGGGGACGGTTGCGATGATAAATGACAATTTTGTTTTGTGCACCTTCAGAAATTTGTGTTTGAATTTTTCTTATTGTGCTTGCTGCATTGTTAATATATATTCCAGGGAATACATAAATAACGAGAGAACGGCAGCGTTTAAAACGGTTTCACAAACACTGTTCAACCTACTGTATATGTTCGCATAGATATCAAACGCGCTATATTTTTCAATACCGATGCTCATTCATGGTCCGGCCAAATATCGAGTACCTTTTCGTACGACCTTACAAATTTCATCGATACCAAACATTACCGATTCGATATCGTTCAACGAAACACTTCATCGTTTCATTGTTCTCAATTTCCTATCGACACCACATTCTCTCGCCAAAGAAACAACGAAAAAGGAGCAAAGTTACCAGCGTTTCCAGCGATCCGAACAACGATACGATTCCATGTGACAATTTTTCACCGCACAAAGTCTGTGAAACTACCGCGGAAATTCCTGAAAAAGACCGCTCCATTCGTCGACGATTCCCACAGCTAGAAACTCGACGATTCACGGAATTTAATCGAGAATTTCTGTATCGAATGTTAATCACGTGGCACGATCGTGCTACGTGGATCGTGCCACGCAAACGCACACAGATACGCTCGCGCGTGTGGGCCGCGTTTCGCGCCAAGTTCCCGTAATAAAACCGGACCTCGAGTCTACGCCTTTTTCCGCGTCGCGATCGGCCGCTCGTTTCGATCCTTGTAGGAAACGCAGCTCGAAAATTAGACCGAACGTTGCCAGCTTATACGTTGTTACGCGTTCCACAGGCAATTGAATTTTCTGATCGCGCGAAAACGCGGCTCGCGTGCGCGGATGATCGTTTGACGAATGTGCAGGAACGATCGCGATAGCGGCTGCCCGTAAAACGAACTCGAAAGTTGCGATTAACTCGCTGGTTAATTGTTGCCGATGGCCACACGCGAGAAATCGTGGATGTAGTTACAAAGGCTCGTTAGTATAAAATATCGCCGTTTTTACTCGAATGTTACAATCTTGTGGAGTACAATTTTTTCGAATTCTGTTCCAATTTTTTAAAAATGTACGCGTTATCGATAAAATACAAAACTGAGCAATGGTTACATATACTATCACAATTAAAAATTAATACCGCAGCTTTTCGATCAGAGATATCGTTCTAAATTCTTTCGTTTCGTGTATATTGTATCACAATTCTTCCATTTAAGAGTTTCAAGTTTCCCATCAAAAGTTCGCACATCATCAACCAATTTCCCGCGATCCAATCGACCTACCACGAGCATGTCCCCTCTTCTTCATAGACGACCCTGGCTCCCACTAAGAAAATAGTTCCAAAGCCGATTTTCTCGGTGGCTGGTTTTTCATCGTCGACGATAACGATTCCTCGACCCAAAGAGTTGGCTCGCAATGGTCGCGGCCCCACACGTACGCCAGCCATGTAGAAGTGCATCGGCGTCGCTTTGTGTGAGTGTCATTACTCCCGTCATGCTCCACAGGAACACTTTCACTGCCTTTTAGTTTAAAGTCCGTCTAACACTGTCGAAATCCTTCTCTCTCGCGCGCGCGACACGGAGAGATCGTTTCGCGTATATACGCCGCCGAAACGTTCCAATTCCTTCCTCGTTTCGAGCTCGTCCGAACGACACGCTTCCAACAGTGGCTTGATTACGGCCTATGAATTTCGAAATGTCTTAATAAGACTCGGAACCAGTCGCGTTCCATGGAAACGTTTCTGTAGCGCGAAACACGAGCCGCCATCGGGGAAGAATTGCGACCTGATCGTTTCGATTAAAGTATGGCAGTCCTTGGCGGCGAGTTATATCATCGGGAAGAGGGTTGGAGCGGTGGGAAGCGTGACGATATGTTCGGTATTTAACGAACGAGCTCGTAACTGGAAACAGTGTACGGAAAGGATCGCGAAGGAAATGTATGGCTGGAAAATTTGCGTAGGTTAATCGAGCAGGCTCGTAAATGTTACGATTAAACGATGATATTCAGGTGGTGAAATTTCGATGAACCTTTTGACCACGTTTTAGAGCGTGTAATATTGTAGTCGATGAAATTTAGTCAAGCGGACTATCGAGTTTTCCATTCGTAGGAAGACTCGAAGCGATGGAACCATTTGGTCCGTTCGTGAATTCTCTTCTTTTTTCGTTAAAGTAATATTGGAAATTAGTATGGTCTACAGTGTAATCAAATATTGGATCGGACGATGGTTCTGTAATGTTTATACGTTACACGTGAAGCTGTAATTTGCGTATAGCGTTCAATTTTATTACCGTGATACGATCGTTTAAGAGGGCGGTGAATGTAATGGTTTTTAAATGACTCTAGGCAGATGTAATCATGGAAATTTATGAAAATTGTGCCGAACGTAAAAGGTAACTGTTTAACAAGAACTCACCAGGGCTATTAGAATCGCGAAACTTTGATCACCTAGCTGCTCGGACCTCAAAAGCCGCTAGAAACGACGGCAAACGCGTAGACGTTGCGTTACATAACGTCGTAATGATCTATTTCTCTTCTGCGACGCGAAACAGGTTTCTCTATTGAGTGAAACATAAATTTTGAGCATTTAACTTCTCGGAGAGACTGAAATTAAAGTTTGCTGTTTTTTTTTAAATGAATTTCCTTTGATCAATTCTGAAAAAAATTAATCTGCTGCAATCGTTTCACTGATAAAACCAAGCTTTGAAACATTGTTTGAGAGTTTTTGCTAAATCATCGAACAATTTCCAGCTTACAAAATTCACGTTTCGTAGAGACAATGGTTCGTCAAAGTTAAAGCACCTGTGCAATTTTTCGCTTATCCAGGAATATATTTTTATTTCGTTATCTTTTGTTCGTTCATCAAAGTTTTGGGTATCTTTCCAAATTACTCGAGTGAAATTTTTTTTTATAATTTGCCAAACCACCGATCGTTGATACGAGTTTTGAGCGGAGCATGATTCTTCTGTCTTTCAGAGACAATTTGTATGCATATGTCCATCTCGCTTAAATGCACCTACTCATACATATGATAGTATCTTTGACAAGGTGTCCTGGAAAGAATGAGGAAACGTATGCGTTAGTTTGAGCGAGCAAGAATAACGAGGAGATGTGCGCTGGAGAAATGCATGAGAAATTGGGGTGGTGTCGCGATGGCGAATGTCAGACTCCATAGAATATTTTTGAATGGAATCACAATACTTATTTGATATTTTCCTCGCATCAAATTTCTCGCGTTTAACGATTCATTTTAAACATACAAAAATGATAAAGTAAAACATTTGTTTTATCCGACTATTTTTTTCCTTTTCTTTTTTTATAATAATTTAATCCAAAAACCAAACAGTAGCTTCACAGCTTGATCGATCGATCCAATTTTATTCCACGACCAAGAAATCCCATTTTTCCCTTGTTTCTCTATTTTTCCTAACGATTGCTTAATCAAGCCGCGATTTTAGATGCGGGCGTACGATTTCATGGTTGGACGAAACCGTAGGCTGCCTTCCGCGAAACTTGATCTTGGACTCGTGCTGTGACTTATCGTACGCCGCATCGATTTCCATCGCACCAACGATACATCATACAAATTGTTCCTAATTGGTTTGCATCGGGTAAGGAACAAGGCGCACGGCGCTTTCACTTTCTTCCTTCACAAGTGAAACCGAACGAACGACGATCGTTGCACGGTCCTTGCAGCAATCCAGATCTCATCAGGGAGTTATAGATCATTTATCGAATCCTCTTCCTCGATAAACATCGAGACACTTTTTACGTTTCACGTCACGATCAAATCATCGTGAGAGAATTTCTTATAAGAAAATAATTGCCGCCCCTTAAAATTTGAATGCTACATCATCGCAAAGAATAAACCAAACACGGTAACTCTAGAATACGTGAAAATCTTTTTTAGAAAAATTCTACGTAGCAATGATAGTCAGAGAATCGAGAGTCCTGTTTTCCGGGATGCGCATCGCTCGCCTTTCGCATAATGTTCGCGTCTGAATCGGCGCAACTTCGTTCGAACTTGGGTTAACCCAGTTAAGTTGTAGGGGATGATGTACGGCCTCGATTCGAGCCCGCGCGGATTTAACGAGCCGAGTGGCCGACAGCAGCCGCTCATCCGTTGCCCGATGACAACGGGATAGCATCGAAAATTCATCCTGATACCCGGTAATTGTAGCCTGAGAACGTTTACTCTATGAATCACAGCCTCGTCGAGATACCATGGTAATATCGTCCGGCTCTGTTGACCGTTCCAGATCGCTACGATGATTTATCTTCATGGTGGAACTTTCTGATTTTCGTTTGGCCAGGCAAAGAAGAGAATTTTAGAGAAAATCTACGTAGACGTGATTCAATGTAAACATGTGGCGTATATTTGAATGGTGGAATCGCTGTGCATTCTAAGGAACGTGAAAATTAAATAGAATTTAGAATTGCGTTACCTTGGAAAATATTTTAGTAAGAGATTTATGAAAATATAGGAAAGTGTTGTTAATATTTACAGTATTAATTTTGAACCGATAAAAAAGTTAGCGAACATTTGGCAGATAGTGTATTTTTTTTTATTCAGGAAGACGTGTAACGCGAGAAATGAGACAGTGAAAATTGGAATAGAAAATTATAGAGATTTCACTGGTAATTTTTTTGCATTGAGATAACCGATTAGAAGTCACAGTATGGAATGCAAAGTATAATAGAAAGGAAGAAACAAGAAAAATGGTCGCGGAGCTACGAACCACGCTTCCGGTCCACTTAACACCGCTGGTATCCGTTTCTTTCGGTGGTTCGCAGCCCTCCACGATTCTCGTTTTTGCCAACTTAATTAACGACTCTGCTAATGGCGGAATAAGAAGGAAGTACTAGCCTCTTCGTACATAAATCTGGCACGTGAAACCGCATCGAGCCAGGTGCGACGAAGCCTGTGGAGAAACCTGTCCTCTAAGTATTTTTAAGGGATGAAATATCGAGTCGGAAGATCTGCAGCGAATTAAACAGTGGTATCTCGTCGAAAATGATTGTTCATAACTCTTCTGGTAAAAAGAAATGGAAAATCGATACGTCTACACCGCCGACAGTCATGGTTACAAGGTTTCAAATCTTCATAGCGATGAAAGCCGATTTATTTCGACAGTTCGAGCAGCTTTATCGAGCATACCTCGCCGCTTCTCGCGTTACATCGTAAACCGTCGAACGTAAAATTTCAATATGTCGAACGGGGTGGTTTTATAGGGCACATTACGAGCAAGGATATCAAATATACAGCCTTCTTGCCATTCTGATATATTTTCCTTCTTGAATCAACCTCTGAAAATTAGCATTCGTGGAAAACATGACGCTTATCACGGGGAAAATAAAAGAAGGTAACAAAGTATCATTCTCCACTCCTTCACCTCAAATTTACTCCTCGAACCTAAAACTATCGTACCGAGAAGGGAAAAGCACAGGGAAAGAGGAAACGGAAACTTGAAACGGAAGAAACTTATTTCGAGAACTCGAAGACAGGAACGATAAGGGGTAGCAGGATTCACCTTAGGAGGAAGGGGGTGAAAGAAACGAAAACGAAGGCCGTGGTACCGTTAGCGAATCGAACGATTTGGCATCGATCCAAGACACCGACAAACGATATAAGTACCGCGGCTATTTATGCACAATGAGTTCGAATATTGGAGCGAATAAGCGAGGCCTCGATTCTGATGCATCGACATCGAGCGGACTTAATTTATGCGGATCGCGAGGGGGTGGAGACACGCGTTCCCAACAGAGGAACAGCTCCGCTAATGAAGTAGTTGTTCCGATGCTGTAGAACGGTTTCTCTCGGATCGCTAGGATTCGGTGTGGAATTTCGATGATTAGCCATCGTCGATAGGGTTTGAATTAGAATTCAAGGAACTGAAAACGAGCGATCGAACACGAGGGTATTCTCGCTGCAAATTGTACACGCTCGTAGACAGAGAGTTTGTAGAAGTGGAAATTGATCCTCATAATTGCACGCGAAAACGTTATCACGAAAATGATGCTTCGTTCGTAGAGACACGCGATAAACTGAGACCAGGAGGCTCGACGGAGCTGCCTTTATCGGGAACGTAAAAACGATTTCATGAAATGAACAGTTCTGGCTGATTCGAAATCGACCGTGACAAATAATGGTGCGCCAGATAATGCTGGTATTTATGAAAGCGAGATACTCGCTGGGACGGAATACCTTTTGCGTTAGAATCTCCCTTTTTTTTTATCGCGAAAATGATGTACACGAGCCAATGAATTACAGCTCCAACAATTTTTATGCACGAAACTGATTACGGTCCCTCTAGTTTACGATCGCCGCTATCTCTATATTTTCCTCCGAAAATACTACGAGAAACCAATTAAACACCAACATCCTCGACTGCGAATCAAACACAAAAAAAAAAAAAAAAAATATAAAGTGCGAAAAATCCGACAAACAAAAGAGTACAGGCGAACAGTGACAAACAGCGTGTTTTGAAACAGAAAAGCGACTGCAAAGCTTCGATGGAGAGGTGGAAGGAAGGCAAAGCTGTGTCGTCGAAACTGGAGCGGTTTGATTGCGTGGAAAAACGAGAGGAACGCTTCGTGGCAATGCGCGCCACTTTCTGTTCGTTTTTTCGCCGCCGGCCTGTCGACGATCCTCTTTCGCGGAGGGAGGGAGAGTTTCGCGACGCGATTCGAACGTCTCCTCGTCGATTCGTGATTTATGCGGCGCGTGTTCCTCCGAGAAAGGAGCAATCTTCCTCACGCGACGCAATATCGTGTGCTCTACCCTATCGTAGCCGATGGATTTCGATGTAGTTTTGTTTCTACAGAGAAACACTCGTGGCTGTCGCTTTATGCGTCTACATTGAACGACATTCGAAATGGATTTGAAATGGAAGACAGGCTGAAGCGTGGTTCTGGTATGAAATGATCATTCCACTTTGACCGGTTAATTCGAAAATATATGCTGAACGTTATAAAATATAGATATATTATAATATCTTGGTATCTGGTCTTGAGTTAAATTCTTTGCACTTTCAGCTGTATAATTCTTATCTGTATAAGTCTTATTTTAAAATTAATTTCTTTTCCGATAAATGCCCTGAACCATGAGTAAACTACGTAACACGGAATGCATGAATTTTTTTCCTTCGTTTCACGACAAAGTATTAAGCTGTTCGAACGGGATTACTCCTGTAACACGCGAGCTTTTGTGAAATACGACAGGAAAAATAACCCGTGTCACAAATGAAACTCGTTATTTTAATGTATCAAATGCAACGAAATACACGTGTAACATTTATTAAAATTACGTATTTCATAGCAGAGGAGCTTCATCGATCGTTCCAAATCGTACCGAGTGGACGTGGCTCGATCTGCTCGGATTTCCCTGCTAGAAGAGAATTACGCGTGGAATCGATAAAGATACGCGCACCAGACGAGATAAAGTAGCGGAGAGACACGAGACGATGCCTCGCTCGTTTCCACGGCGTCTCTCGAGCGCTGGCACGCGAATTTGCCATTCCGTTAGCGACGATTCCACGCAAACCGTGTTACATTATCCGCGGAAATGTGTCAGCAATTTTCTTGGCCCTCGGCCAAGATATTTGTCTTCGCGCAGAAGGAAGATGTCGCGGGTTTCGTGACAGCCGTGCAAAATCCAGCGAAGACATTTTTTTTTTCAACAAAGGCGACTGACTGGACATCTCGATCCCACCGACGATCCTTCAAACGTAAACTAGTCGTTCGTTAAACATTCGGAATCACGCTTCAAACCTGCTCGAGCAATGATCGAATTTCGTACACGTCCCGCGCAAAGTTTCTTCGTGGTTCTTCGATAACTTCGTTTACACCGCGAAATTCGATTCCCTGGGAAGTGGCTTTGACGTTAAGGAGACCACTTGTGAAACTCGACAACGGAAGTGGACGTTCGAGGGGAAAACTCAATGCAGTTTATTTTACAGATTTCAAGAAATAGTTTGATGCGGGATTTAAAGGTTTGATTCGATGATGTTTGCGGCAAGCAAAAATCTGCTCGAAGTTTTTTGTACGTTTTCTGGGCTACCAAGGGAGAAATGGAACGAACTGACCGCAAGGTTTTAGCTGAATCAGTCTTATAAATTCTTGTTTCCTTCGTGGCGCTACGAATTTTTCACTACAGTGACAAATGCGTCGAGAAAGCAGCGCACCGCATGACTGAGTATCTCTGGTGCATCAATTTTCAGGTGAAAAAAAAGAAGATAATTTAGAATCTGTCGCCAAGTCAGAATCCGCAGAGTCATCAAATGAACTGTTACGACAGAATCGTTCTTTTTAGTACGAGGTTACGATCAAGGAAGCGTAGAGCTCATTTTTTTTCAGCACACTATATTTCACCTGCAGACCTCTTACCTCATCGAACCTTCATCTTCGTTACGTTTCGTTCGACATCTAACTGCTCTCGCGACTTCAAAGGGAGACGAGTCGCTCGAGGAGCAAAGGAATTTCTGAATCATCATAAGAAGAAACTACAAGGAAGATTTCAGAATCGTAAAAGGAGAAACGCGAAGTACGTTGAAGAACAGGAGAACAGTAGGATCCGAGCACACTCTTCCAACAGCTCCACAGCCCTTTTTGATTTGAGTACAATTTCCACTTCCTACAGATTCTTCAAGACGGCGCCGCGTTCAATTTAATTAATGCCATCACGATTCGAACCAATCCAAGTATTTTCAAATAAAAAGCATAAAGTCACCTCGGCGGTAAATTCAGTTGGATTTTTGACACGTAAACCGCAAGAAACTCTATTTCCCCTCCATTGGAAAAGTTACTCGGGAAAGTTTCTTCCGTGATAGCCACTGAGAAATGTTTCTCGGGTATACGAGCTGACGTTCTAAAAATGAAGTCCTTCACGAGTGTCTCCTTTTCTTTCCGCGGTAGTCTCTTGGCAGGATTTTCATGGTGACCCATGACTATGGTCGGCCATTTTTTTTTTTATGCTACGAGTTTACTCTTTGAAGTTGAAAGTATCTTATAGGGTAGCAGCGAATCCTTCATTCTTTTTACTGGTACCATTTTCGCTTTGATGATCGTGTCGGATAATTAAAAATATTAAAATTATTATTAATATGCGTGCAAAGTTTGATGAATATTTTTACAAAGGATGTTTACTTTCCATGCAGTTTTGTGTTCGTAATAAATCAAGATTTTATTATTCCCAAGTAAAAGTGGTCCCTTTTCTTGCTAAATTATTTAAAATTCTTGCTCGAGGCAACTATCGACCATGCTTGACTGCGTCCCGAAGTAAAGAGAAAAAAAGTAAGCCCGTTTTTGTTGGTGTGATTCTAGTTCGCGGGCAAAGCCGAGACACGCTCGATTAAAACCGAGTAATCTGGATGAAGCATGGCTCAATATGTCTAATACATTCTAAATGCAAGAACTCTTTGTATACCCTTCGATCGCTAAGAGAATCTCTCTTCCTTCTTTGATCCAAATACTGTTCAGCATCAAACGCAGTCTGTTTACACAGAAAACTTGGACTCGTTGAGGCTTTTCGAGCGTAAAAAGTGGTCTATCTTGAGCTTTAAGGAAATATAAAATATATCGATGGACGAGCGTACTTGCTTATGTACTCGAATAAAAAAAAGTCTCCATCCAAACTTTTCCTTTCAAAGGCAATTTTCCATTCATCAACCCCTATTACCTCAGTCGTTAAAACATCCCTAACCACGAATGGCTTAATTCGCGGCTTGGTCAGGGTCAACGCCGCGAGAGAGTCCAGTAACCCAGATAGCAGTCGACTTTGGTTGTTCCCGTCATAGTGTCTTCGGCGCCTGGAACAGGGGGTTGGAGATTCCATCCGTTGCGTGCGCGCCTTCGCCACCCTCGATTCTCCCCGCCACACCGCGTATCCACCCCGTTGTCTCTCTTTCTCGCACGGCCACCCCTCGAAAGCCATCCACCACCCTCATCGGCAGCGGTCCGCGCACTCGTTCGGGGGTGGTAGATCGTCCTAGCGCAGACAGTGCCCGCGCGTCTTTCGCGATCGTCGGACCGCGCGTACGAAAAACGGGAAGGTGTTCTCGGTCGCGTGTCCGTTCAACCCTCGAGGACCGAATGTGTTCACGAATTTGTTCACGAAAGTGTGCGTAGCTTCGCTTGGCACGAGGAGAATTAATTAACGGAGTGTTTTAACAGTGTTTGGAGAGGGTTGGATTGAAATGGCTGACTGACAACCCTGTTCGATGAAACCGGTTAGAAGATCGTAGGCGTGTTCTAATTGACAAGACTAGTGGTTTGGAGTAGCTAAATTTGTCGAACAATTTTTATCGAACTGCTTTTGTTATCCTACGATGTATCGAGAGAGTGAACGGTGATCACGAGGACACGGTGAAGTTTAATTCGACGAGGTTACGCGTCGAGGAAACAGTATCTAACTTGAAGCAAAGGATTTTCCAACGGTACTACACCCTCTACGGTTTCCCACGTGTGTCGATTCCCTAACGCTTCCTTCGTGGAAGCTTCTGTAATGTTCGAGTGCTAAGGATAATTGCTGGAGAACGGTTGCGTGAAGTTGTCGGTTCAATCCTCGGCGCATCATGACGATCCGCGGGATAACGAGAACTAGGACGGAGATAATGCGCCGCCACGGTTATCGGAATGAACATTTTCGATGATCACGCTCCACGAGCGCGATAACGACCGGTGTTACTGGCCTATCGTATTCGACTGATGCGATTCGATGGGATTATCTCGTGCTCACAAGAAAGAGCTGGCTAAATTATCCTGATAAAATTGAGCTTTCCTATCTCTCGCTCATTGTGCTTCGTTCTGGAACCAAGTCTCCGGCAAGTTTCAGTCGTGAAACTTCGATTGCAGTGAAAAGCATGCTACGCAGGACAAGTCTCGTGCAGTGAACATCGAAACGCAAGTGTCTGGTGCTTCGAAGCGTCGACAGGGTGTTTCCGCAGTGAGACGAACGGACGAGTGAAGTGGGGACTCGTCTGGTTACTTGACTTAGGTGAATGGTTAACGGTGACTGGTGGACTGGGGAGAAATGTGAGTATGTGCATGTAACGGTTCACAGAAAAGCATACTCGTGAAACAGAATGTTTTCGTATTTTTTGAGGGTTCGAGAATTTACGAACGAAAAAGAACTGTTCTGTCTGGCTTGTTTCCAAAGATAATACAATAGTTGGACGATCAGGAAATATTCTTCTACCCTCAGGTTGTCGCTGATCCAGATATCGATGGGTGATCGACGGGTAACAGACTGTCCGTCAATCGTGATTATCGATATTTTTTGACGGTACGAGCGCCAGTATTAGCGGTGTTCGTGGTTTCTGCGCGGTTCCGGTTGAAACCCAGAGATAAGCGTGAATTTCCAACCGTTCTCGATCCGTTAGCGATTAATGGTCAACGAACCAGCCTTTACCTCGTTCCCTCTGTGACCATCCTCTCGCAGTCTCATCGTCGTTTTCATACAGGTACAATTTTCACCGGCAAAGTTTAATAAAACCCGCGAATGTTCTCGATAAGCCCGATCGCTTGCGATAGCTCGATTCCTGAGGAAACGAGTTCGCCCAAGTTTCGGTATAAATGTCGTTCATGTATCGATCCCGCGTTGGCGTGTGAACGTTTTTCAATTGGGAAGCCGATCGGAATTTGTCGACCTGCATGATTTGCAAAACAAAGCGGGGCGTAATTATAATTCACGGTTGTTCGCGCCCGTTCGCGCTGGATGTTCGATACCCTCGATTTCATTTGCCAAATTATTGCTGTTACTGTATCGTATCGAAGTAGTTGCTCGTGTAAATTAATTCATTACTGGTATCAGAAAATTTGCAAATACCTGCTACACTTAAAGATCGAATCGGATGGTAAACACAGGATTGCAACATTTTAGTGTTTAATTTGACCAATTCCAATGCGTAAAATAAATTTTTCATTAATTTGCGAGCTCCGATATTGAAGCACCTTGTACACCTATTCACGAACCAGACTGAATCGTTCGCCGATCGATTTCGGGTCAAAGGCACGTACGAAAGGCACCGCTGCTCTAACTACGTTTCGTCTAATTTAATTACACCGAACGAATGCCTTAAACGTGTAACTACCGTTCAACCACTCTATCCATCGATCACCCTTCTTTTTCTACCAGAACTCCGTCATGAATACCACTAGCTCGACCGTTTTATCTAAAATTAGTTTCGAAATTACACGAAAACCGTTCCCCCTCTATTCAACGTTGTTCGCCGAAATTAAGCGAAACTCTGCGTACAAATTTAGGATCACGCATCGAATATCGATCGATTTAATTGAACCGGACTCACAGGATAGCTCTTTGAGCGGCCTAATCTAAATCAGAGAGTACGCGTTTGCCGTTACGATTCCATCGTTTCGATGAAGGTTCGATTAGTATCGGCAAACGAGCGTGCTTCAACGATGCAATAGGACGTAGTCTTTTTAACGCGCTCTCTCCTCTCTTTCGCTCTTCCTGTCCGTCCCTTTCCCTCGAGCTTGCTCGTCGACGATTTCTCGGGCTTCCACGCAAGCAAAGTGGGTTTCGCCGGGGACGAGACACCCCGAAGAATAACGACGATTACGGTGCAACGGTGCAACGACGTTTCCAACTTCGCTGTCGTTTCAAGCGTTATAGAGCTCCCTATCTGCTTGTTGGATTTTTAGTCGCGATTGTGACGATTCTTGTCGGGAACGTTTTTCCACGTTCTTACACGAGATAGCTTCTAAATATTTGTCAGGATCCTATGGTTTAAAGTGTCTCTTCATATTTATTGAATAATTGTATTTAATCATTAAGCTCGATTTAAAAGGGTCATCCAATTAGCGGGACTCCTGTTAGTTCGGAGCTAAATTGTCGCTGTTAAATACGTGCATAATATATAGCACAGTGTGTCGATAAATTAATGAGGGGAGTGATTAGGTTCGGTTGGAAGTGGAATTATTGAAAGGTATTATCTTGCCGTTTCCGCTCTTGAATTTGTCACGGTTGTACGATTGAATACAATATGGTGCGATGCACGAAGCAACTTTTTAATACCAATGACGTTGAGTACTTTGGAATTATGGAAAAAATTAATTATTACAATCGATGAAATTTGAATTAATTATTCTGACCAATATTATAATGCTTTATTCCGCAACGATACATTTTTTATAAAAATGTTACAGTACAATGGGTCGACGTAACAAACGAAAGGTAAAAATGGTATAGCTATTAAGCGTTCTACTCAATAAGCTTTTTCTAAAAATTTCCGATTGTAACGTGTATTAATTATACGGTTAATTGACGTCGCTGAAACACCGCGACACTCGAAAACCTGACTTTATGTTCCATTATAAACTGTGTGCAATTTGAATTACGAATTTCCATCTATTTTTTCTCCCTTTTAGTCACCGCTTGTTCGCTCTTTCATTTTCACGTCTTCGAGTCCGAGCGGATTGACAATAATTAAAATTCTCATCCAATCTGGGACGGGAAAAGACGACTGGTGAACGTGTCAGAATGGCGACGAGTCCGAGAGAAGACGGTCAAGAGGAGAATATAAAATTTCGCGGAAGCTCTCGAGCTGACAAAGCGAGTTGAGTACTTACGTGCACCTTTTAGCTGAATTTCGTTGCCACACCGATAAAATTCACCGATCACGAGTGCCCTGTTTCCGTTTCCTCCGTAATTGGACGCCGCTAGGCGCGATCACGAAATAACTTTCAAGATCCCTTGTTCGTTTCGCGAGTATCAGCCTGTGATGTTTCAGACATTTAGAAATTCTTCGCTCGAGCTATGAAGATGGTCTCGTTTCGGTCATGTTATCATTAAATAACGTTTCCTCGTTAAAGTTCGACGATCCTCATCGAACATTGTACGTTCTGAACCGAATCCACGTGGTTGAAGCTGCCGGAAGAGAGAAAATGGGGCACGATGGAAGAGATGAAACTTGGAGGCTTTTGCTTCTCCATGCGTGGTTATTTCGAGCTAAATAAAAGAACATTTAGATATTGTTTAATCGAGATGAAAATTCTGGTATTTAATGAATATTAAAATAGGATTTTTTTCGGTGGTAACATTAATTAAATCTATCTTTGGTTTTCCTACGAGAATTCGCTTGTTAAATTTCAAAACCGTTTATTCTGCCGGCAATTCACTGAATTCTTTATTTTACGACCGGGAGTTGCATAAGCCGGATCTTGCTAATAAAATGCTGCGCAACGAGATTAATTAAACGATTCCCCCCCTCTTTTTTTTTTACTCAAATACCTTTAATAATGGGAGCCTCGTTTCGTCGCTCTCTTTTCCTGTTCTCTCCAGCGTCTCATTTTTTATATAATTTTTTCTTTTTCTTAATGTGCTTTTTTGCCTTTTATTTGAGGCAAAAGGGGAAGTGAATTAATTATCACGATGCGTCGTTTACAATTTACCGTCTGTAAAACCAGTTCAGGTTGTGGGGAAGGAGTATCGAAGCTTTTCTTGATCATTTCTCGCCGTTTCGACGAATCGAATATGCTTTGCAGTCTTTCATTCGATTCCCGGAGGAAGAAACATTTTATTTTCGAGTCAAGAGAATTTCACGAGACGTCGAGCGGAAATCAGGGATGAATTCGAGCGGGATTAAAAAGCAACATCCATCAAGAAGACTATGAAATATTAAAGAATCATTCGAGCCAACATGCAGTTGAACGTGGACTGAAACAATTTCTGTTACAGTTACGTAACCCGAGTCGAACCCGATACGTTTCCATTTCATTAGATTATGCGTATCGAAAACCATCCCTTCGAAATAGAACGGAGAACAGGACCGAAGGGATGTTATGTTTTTATGGATACGAAAAAAATTCAATCACCTTCAGAGGTGATCAAGATTCAGAAAAACAAAAATAATGAAACTATAGGGTAGCAAGATCACAGATCGGCCAAACGAGACGATGAAACTTTATAAATTACTCTCGACGATTTCATTTATCGGAGTTGCGTGTCCTAACGAGCGAAGGGGGTGGTTTATCGATCAGAGAGGACCCAGTAAGCGAACAGAAATAAAACCGCAATAAATAATCAATTTCATCGTTCACGTCGATCGTCGACAAAGCGTAATTCTCGTCCCTTGACTGTTTCATCCATAATATTCACGGAAGCACCCCATGAAAGATCGCTCGAACGAAAGAAACAATTTCTATGGATGAATTTCGAGGGGGTCGTAAAGTTCGTGACGTTTCGCTGTGGCCAGTAAAAACCTCGTGAATAGGGTGGAACGATCGAATCGGTGTTCGACGGTGGATTCGGTGCTTTGTAGCGACCGGTGCTGGAAAAATAGGAAAACAAGGACGTTTCGGACAGCACGGACACGCGTACGTAATGAAGCGGCGCGCTTAAGGCCGGCCGAGGAGAAACGGCAAACAAACACGGCTGGGGGTAAAGTTACTCCTCGCTAAATTGGGTTAGCTTAAATCCGTTTACGCTAACTCTAATAGCGGAAGCGTGAGCTGCATGTGGCATCGACACCGAACTCGTACGCCTCTACGGAGCCCTCTTTATACGCCCGGTACGTTCTTATCGATCAACTTTAATGGTAGGAATCGAACATCTGCATGATTTTTACTTGGAAATACCATTCTGTGCTCTATTTGATCGTTTCCACGATTAAGCGATAGTTTCAGGATATTTCATTGAGGCGTACGAAAAGTATTTCCATACCTACTCTTGTTTAAATTTGGCATACCACACGGCTTTCCCTTTTTACGATGAGAAATTATAAATTATATTGTAGTAAAAGAGGTATTCGTTTTCGCGACCCATTTTCGGTTTGTATGAAACAATTACTCGTCTCGTAGGAGATGTAATATGAAAAATGTATTACATGTGTAACACGAAAATCGGGTATTATTTAATTTAATATTCATAAAAATATAATGGTTATACATTGATACGATAAATTTTATATTTTTGTTAGCTATAATAACTAATATGAAAGGGAGATGTAAAATTGAGATATAAATCGATTCATTGGATACTATTCCGGTGTCCGAATATTTTTATTATTCACCGTGGATCGATAATAAAGTCCTTTGAAAGAAAAAATCGCAAAGTTCGAGGCGAAAACATAACGTACACAAAGTCGTGAGGTATCGCAGTGTCGCTCGCGACGAGTTCAGGCTCCCCATAAATTCCTTCGACATCGGTAAACAGAAGAAGGACAGTCGTCTTTGGACGGTCGTATCGAAAGGACTGTGCGCGTTAATTATATCGGTGTTTCGTGTCGTTTCGAGCTCGTGCCTCCTCCCAGCTATTTCTCCAGTACCATGCCTGCAGAAACGTGTGAGTAACTATTATTGTTAACGTAATTGAGTACCGTTCTGCTTGCCGAGATTATATGTCGCTATTAGTAACAAGACGCAGCAAAAGGGCCGCGTGATTAAACAGACGACAAATTTCGCCATTACCTCGTTGGAAATACAATAGCAGTTAACCTTAATAATGGAACTTAAGTGTTTTCAATTATGTTAGGACACGAGAACTTTCCTGTGGTCATTAAACACTTTCAACGACGCCGACGTGTTGGCCATTAGATGAATTATAGAGCGTGTTTATGTTACATCGAACTAAACGCAATTATAATTGTTAATTCACGCGACTAGCTATATTCTCACACGGTTCGCGAACCATTTTCATCGATAACTGTTCCTCCTCGCGTCACACACCTGCAAATTGCAAACATAATCGCGTTAACGTTTCACTTGACCCGCATGCAAATGAACCGTGCACCATTCTCGCGACTTTTACGTTGCACTTTGCTCACGACTTTTCTATTATCCATTTCTATTGCAATCGACGCTAGAACGAGTTGCACGGAGTAACCTGAAGGTCGTTTACAAGCGCAATGATAGACTTATTCAGAAATGGTACCTGCTTTGCCCGATGTTCGTAGAAAGAGGATTCTTTCACGAGTGGTTATTAGATTTTTCAATATTAGGAAATGGTAACCCATTATCTCTGAATGGAAGTAAAAAAAAAAAAAATTAAAGTTGTAAGAGTCTCAAAAATTCAATCATCCAAAGGAAATGCCTAGTCGTTTTCAATAACGACCTTCCTTCGATAATCTGGACCCTCCGATCGAATTAGATAATCCTTCTTTCGCTAAGACGTATTTGCCGAATCGTGGGAACATCTTTGAACAGGGGAAGAAAGACGAAAGAATTTCTCCAAAATTCAATTACTTCAAGATGTTGGTTGGCCGTTTGCAACGAAAACGCAGCGGCAATAAAACAAGACCAATCCTTTCGAAACAAAATCGAATAGAATTCTCCATCGCAATATAGTTTCGATAACATTTTGTATCGCGAGCTTGGAGCGTTTTCCAACAGTCGCGTCGTTTTTCCCAGCGTGAATTCGACTGGTAGATCGCTACCCAAAGATATCCATTGCGATTTATGCACGCGGCCACACGTAGCCGGAGGCTTTCCATTAAACTGATGGCCGTCCATTAGGTCTCACAGACAACTTGTACACACGCAGAAGATGGACGTAAAGTCCACTCACGATGTCCGCGAAATTATAGCGGATAGTCGATGATATTCGCTCGTTCTGGCATAGCTTTACCAGGTTCGACCAGCCTCGGTCTCTGTATGTTCGGTCTGTCTGTATAATGGCGAATCTTGTGTACATACGACGGCTTTGCCACCATTGAGCGATTCGAAAGAGACTCTCCGACATTTTTCAATGATCGATGTTTAATGAGAACGCTGGTTCGTCTGCGCTTTCGCGTTTCACCGAAATTCCTTTCCCGTTACTTAGATTCGTACTTTTTAATATTAAATTTTTTTTGTCACTCGATGACTAAGACGCTGCGGTGGAGTATAGTCGTGTATGATCTTTGAAACGATGAAAACTTTTTGTACCGATGTATCGTTTAAAATAAATAGAAAAAATATGAATTGTGTCTTTAAAAAATGTTTTATGTGGTTTCAGGCGTGGACAATGAAGGTTCTACGAAGATTCACATTGACGTGCGCGACGAGGCCCCGACAATGTGCCGTTCCGTGTTAAAGTGTCCGTGAACGGTCATAGTTCCGTGTATTCGTATGTTTCTCTTGTTTACTCGTATCGTATTCTGCCTCGCGACGGAGTACGCAAGAACGATGTCATAGTAAGGTGCGAGCTGAGTTCACGTCGGGCACAATGGCACTGTTGTTCGCCATCATTGTCATCCTGGTCACCACTGCCATGTCGCTGCCGCCGGTCATCAGAATCGGTGAGTCGAATCGATCATATTTTCCACATATTACCAACATATTATTACTTAATTTATTCTATACACAGAAAAACTATTAACGCGTTTAATGCCATTTCTATTTAATTTTTTATTATTTCAATATGCGCGTGTAACGTGTATAAATGTTCTATGATACTAACGATATATACATTTTTTAATTATCACCATTTATTTAATTCAAATGTTTTTTACTAATATTGGTATTACTGGTCACTGATAACGACACCCACGGCGTTTAACGTGTTAAATAAATAAATAAATATTACTAAATATGAGAAAGTCGCAAATTAATTTGCGACATGTAAATTTGCATAAGGAAACCAAACTTGTATCGCGTTAATTAAATATTGGTTCCGAGAGATATCGAGATTCACGCTCCTCTTAATCGACGAGCACGGAACAACTTGTATGCACGTACTCGATAGTTGGTCGTGAAATTGGGTCGAATTTTATACAATTACCCAAGTATTCCGTACGGCTACGCAAATAAGGATGTTCGAGCGAGTAATTAAATTTATCTCGCGGTAGCTTTTTTCATGGTAACTTCTCCTCGTTACGGCGAGTAAGTAGGGAAAAAACGGGAAGACAAAAAGGAAAAAAAAGAAAAAAAGAAGCGAGGGAGAGGACGAGAAGAGAAAGTTCCACGGAGAACATTTATTGAATGGGCCAAAGTTAATCTTTGACAGGCGAGTTGGAAGTAACCGAGTTTTAATTACATCTACGACTAATTAACGCAGACGAAATTCTTTCCCCTCGTTTCGTGCCTCCGATGCATAAGAATTTTCACGAGGGGCAACGAACGCCTAAGCCTATGTCTTCGTGTTAATAAATTGAATTCAACAACCTGACTAATTAACCCCCTCGCGAATTAATTTACCCTTCACCGGTGCTTCGCGTTAACGTCTACGTGTTGCTCTCCAAAATACGCCTCCTGGCTCTTCCCAGAGGCTATTTAACCAACAAACTAATCTTAAAACATATCCACCGGCTCATGATGAATACAAAATTCATCAGTCCCAAACTTATACTTCAAGGATATTCCGAGCAAATGTTCGAAACTTGCCTTAAAGCTTCAACGATCGTTTCATTATCAAGTCTGAAATTAACCTCATTCCGTGCCTCGAACAATCCAACATTTTCAATTAATACAATCCGGTTGGTTGATCACTTTGGACACGTTACTTTGCAACACCTAAAGCTCCTTCACAAACACAGATCCCCGAGTTGCTGGACGCATACAAAGCGGTTAGACAGCAAACGGTTTCCTTACACCGTGATTCATCCCCTAAACCAAGCGCCTGTTACCGGTTAAGCCTCTTTCGTGATCTCCAACGTTAAGAGCCGGCGCACGGTCAACGGTTCCATAATGGAGAACGTAATTCCTTCGAAACAGGACACTGAAAAATTGAGCTCACTACTCGCTACGTGATCGTACTTCCGAGCGTTCGTCTCGCGACAGAGACGGTAGAAACCCGCAAAGTGGCTACAGGGGATCGAATCTTCACCTGTTACCGGGCCAGTGACTTCATCGACTCTCCCTCTTTCCTATTCCGTGCACAGTTGGGACGATGCGACCGTGCATCCGAAAACGTCGTTCGTGGAAGAGAACACGCTCGTTCCTGGACACGAGACGAAAACTTTCCGTCGACGTAATTGCTCGAATTTCAACGCCGGCAAACCGCTAGAGGGGAAACTTGGCCGCAATTTGAATCTTGCCGTTGACGACCGGCCTGAGCGCGATTGAGGGGTTGCGAGGATGGACGAAGGTAGAAATGGGGTTGCTGGAACGTTTTGATAGGATGAATTTTAATAAATTCAGAGGTGGAATTGTTTGGGAAAAATGACGGAACGCGGTGAACTCTGTGGAGAAATTGTGGAATTAATTAACTGGATTCAATCAGTTCGTCCTCGAGTGATCAAGGGAGGTGGTCTAAGGGTAGTGTAATTGGCGGAGAGGCAGTAGATGCGGCGCGTACAAAGCACTGGTTTCTGTCTGATCAACGAAGCTAAGCTGTGTTACGCATGGTCAGTGTTGAGACTGGTGACTATCTGGGAGCCTCATCCGTTGTTAACCATAGGGCCGTTAACACCGTCGTTGATTAAACGAGCGTAGCTACTGACAATAAGTAAAATTTGATCGTAGCCATCTTCGAAAAGAATTAATGATATTTTTTCTAAGAAGTGTCCCGAGTAAATAGGATTTTCTTCTTGTCCAACGAGAGTAACTTAAAAAACTGAGATACAGTTTCTTCCTGCGAAGGTAACATCAATCTTTCGAAGCATTGTCATTCCGCCCTCAGCCACGAAAATTCTATTCCCCCCTCTGGTCCTTGATATGGAAGAGGATCTTATTCAAGATCTCGGCAAGGAACAGCGCAACGTTGTCATGTCGACGTTAGAAAAAAAAAGAAAAAAACTCGTTCGTCGCGCGAACTCGCGTGAAAAGCTCATCGCGATTCAGCGCGCGAAAGCTGGCTCGGTCTGGCTTGATTCTTGCCGATATCTCGTGTCATTCGATTTTTCAGCGAAAGCTCGCTGAACTCTCGACACGGCGATTCATTATTCGACGATGTACACGGAGCTTCTGAACGAATTTCATGAGTTTTTTGGTCGTGATATGTTTCTTGTAAACAAGTTTCTACAGAATCGCGACGAAAATTCTTCGTTGTATTCTTTGTTGACGATACCGTTGTACTTTTACAGCGGATGTTCTATGAGAAAAGATTTTGTTAAGATTGATTGGATTCTCATAATTTATTTCGATAAAATTCAGAATGAAAAGATTTAAGTAAGGTTTCAATTTGAATAGTGTTTGCCGCAAATTACTGATTCGATAATGTGATAGAATCACGAGGGACGCCAAAGGTCGGGTACTTGAATCGATTAGGAAGTGTGACCAACCTATTAAGGTCCAGCTCTAGCGGGCCGTAATCAGACTGGATTCATTGGGTGTAATGGAAATTTTAATTAGCCGTCCCCTTCGAAACTTTAATTACCGCCGGTCGCTTTTCAAGAGAAACTAATGCCTTTCTCGGTAAACAGTGTTGCAAGAGAGAGAATTTTTGAAGCATATTCCTCTTTTCTACACTTTTCTTTCTCTTTTTTGTTTTATTACACTTTTGGAGCTTTTCAACACTGGCGAACCGTGATGAGCAGTAATTATTTCCAACAATACGGAACGGGGCACCAGCGCCAAATGAATATTTGTACGTCGAAAATTGAAAATCCGTTCTGGAAACTGTCTGGAGTTTCGATTTTTTCATCAAACATTTTGGGCTAAATTAGCGACCGAATTTACGCGTGCAAACATAATCCCATTGATTCCGCCCGAACTATTTACGATCCCCTTTTAATTCTCATACATGGTAAAATTATTAAAACAACGTAATCAGCTTTACACGTAGAACAAACGTTTCCGTTCGCCAGTGGATGAAATATAGTTTGGAAACTGACGTAGTTCCGGTGATACCGTGACGATTCGCAGAGCATAACATCCGGATTCGCGTGAAACTGTAGCCTCGTCGCATCGTCGTGAAACAGTGTCACGTAGAACGAAGGGGTGAGCGCACCCCTTTTACCCTCTGCGACGTTCGCGAGGCACGTTCTGCAAATATAAGTTGGCGAATTTCCGGTGAGCACTTCTGCGACTTTAATTACCCCGCGACCCTGCGAATCCGTCGAGGTTGCTGCATTAGCTTCCACGGGTCGATATCGTTAACGACACGATGTCTCGGCATCGAAGCGAGGAAGACGCAGCGAAGACGCGACGAAAACGCGACGAAGACGCGACCAAAGTCTTTTAGAGGTGGGATCGGAAAATTACTCCTTTCTAAGCCTGAGGATCGCTTCCTTCCTGCTGAATATTCTCCACTGTGTCCCGTATAAATAACCCTTAATGAAGTTCAACGGAGGCAAATCGTCACGGTGCTAACAGTATTAAAGATTTATAACTCGACGACCGTCTACGGGGAATTATAATATGCTTAGAAGCTCTAGGAAGGTGTGGTTATTCAGTGTTGGAGAGGAAGTCGTTATTCTGTTATGATTTTGCCACATTTCTTGCCAAACGAACTTTTTTTTTTTCCGTTTCACAGGGGTGGAATATACACGTTTGAATTTAGTTATTTAACACATTGAATGTCGGACTGCAACGTTGTAAAAAATTTTACAAATATTGCCATTTATTGTATTCGCGTGCTTTTATCAATATTTGCTTTTATCGTTAATAACGACCAACATGGTTGCACTGAAAAATTGAGTCCTGGTTCAACGGTAGTTTCGACAGAATTCAAAGCGTTAACATTGTCGATGGATGTAAAAATAAAATTGTTCGAAAAGAATGGCCGTGCGGTGAAGCAGATGTATCAGATGTTTCGAATTTGTTAGTTCGTGTAAGGAACGAGACGATTACGAGAACAGTTNATAAATAACCCTTAATGAAGTTCAACGGAGGCAAATCGTCACGGTGCTAACAGTATTAAAGATTTATAACTCGACGACCGTCTACGGGGAATTATAATATGCTTAGAAGCTCTAGGAAGGTGTGGTTATTCAGTGTTGGAGAGGAAGTCGTTATTCTGTTATGATTTTGCCACATTTCTTGCCAAACGAACATTTTTTTTCCGTTTCACAGGGGTGGAATATACACGTTTGAATTTAGTTATTTAACACATTGAATGTCGGACTGCAACGTTGTAAAAAATTTTACAAACATTGCCATTTATTGTATTCGCGTGCTTTTATCAATATTTGCTTTTATCGTTAATAACGACCAACATGGTTGCACTGAAAAATTGAGTCCTGGTTCAACGGTAGTTTCGACAGAATTCAAAGCGTTAATATTGTCGATGGATGTAAAAATAAAATTGTTCGAAAAGAATGGCCGTGCGGTGAAGCAGATGTATCAGATGTTTCGTGTTAGTAATTTGTTAGTTCGTGTAAGGAACGAGACGATTACGAGAACAGTCGATAAAGCATCTTTATCTGCGAAAACGCCAGCGCGCCTCCATTAAAGTCTCGCGAAAATTACCTGGAACAAGGCTACTTAGATTTTATCGTTCAGTTAAGTAGTTTTCTCGTGGACCTGAAACTTCGTTCGTCTTTCTGTCGTCCCACCCGTCGAGATTTATCTTCCAACGCCTCTAGCTGTCTCTCGATAATCGAGTAATATCGAACGACACTATAGAACTATGTTATTCACGAGCATTTGCTTCGCTCTCGCGACTTCGATACGCGAAAATTGAATGGAAAGAAATAAATGTAACCAATGCCGATATTCGACCGGACTGCTAGTGTTCGAAAATAGAAAGCGTTTACTTTCCAGATTATTTATGCTTTTTTCGTAGAATTTCGATTCGGTGTTATTAATTGGAATTCACATTAACTACAGACTCTATATAATCACGGAACAGTCGGTGAATACCTTGCTTTCGAATTAATTCTTCAGTCCGCATTTTTTTTTTCGAGTTCATAAATATATATATATATATATATTTTTTTTTTAATACAACGGGAAGTATTTATTTCGTTTGAAGTTAATTACACATCCATTATAATGCAAGACTTGGATGGTATTCTACGGTCAGATAAAATCAATTTCGTTGCATGCGTTCGACTGCGAAACGCGTTTGCGTGTTCTTTCCGAGGGGAGGAAATTATTCGTAATAACACCTTTCACTGGCACTTCCAGCCAACAGTTCGAGCGTACCGAGCGCCTTAACGATATCTTATTTTCTTGACAGTCATTGAATACCAGCACGAAGGAAATAATAATAAATGTCACGGGAAAAGTCTCAGGCTCGGAAAAACTATCGGTGGATTATTATTCGTTTCACGAGATCCTTATCTCGACACGGGAATAACTCTATAAATATCCAGAAAACCGGATCAAATTCCGCAACGTGTTTCGTAAGACACGCGCTAGAAAAACTGTCCAACCCAAACCGTGTACAATTTCGAAATCACTTAATCCGCTCTTTAATCCTTAAATACCAGCGAAACAGTCTAGAAATTAAACAGATTCGAGAAATCGTCCAAGAACGAGATACAAAAAGTCTCAACCACAGGCATCAAAATATTCCTCTTACTTCTCCGTGTCCACGTGACACCGGTCTCAAGAAACGGGCACGCGATAAACAGCCACTCGCAGTTCCATGAAACCACTTCATTCTACGCGAGTGCTCGAGACAATGCGTCGTCACTTGCCTGGCATTCGCGGCTCCAAAGAACGCGGCTAGCCAACGAGATAATTCATCTTGCGAGATTGCAATGCTCTGTTCGAACGCCGCTCAGTTCCAAGCGAAATGTCCGTAATTGCGAGAACAATCGCAGCACTCGGAGGCGTTATTCAGCGTTGCTTCGCAAAATTTATGCGTCCGTATTCGACGTTCACCGTATCAAACTGAGTGTTTTATCTCATGCGTTTATCAGAGGACGGCGAGAGACAGTATGTAAGAATCGAGCAAAGACAGTTGCCAAGATAATACAGAAACTTCCGAGTTCTTTTTGTTTTTGTTTTTTTTTTCTTTGGCTTCGTATCCGATGGTAGCGATCCATATAGAGAGGCTGACATCGAGGAACCGCCTCCGCTGTTTCGCGAACACACCCCTTTGCCGTTCGACGCGATACAGCCTTCTGTTTCCCGCCAATAAAGACAAATCGCGAAAGAAACCCGCGTTATTCGCTCGGAAAAACAGCGGGTCGAACGGGCCTGCGCTTTTTCCGAATGAAAGGATTTGTTCGATGCGATCGATCAGGGGATTCTGTTTGTTTCTAATTGAACGTGCTTCTCCAGAAAACAAAAAATGTATCGACCGAAGTAGGGGATGAAGGGATGCTTGATTGATTTCCTGTTTTTTCGACAGAAATGATTTTCGATTGTAGGGTTGTCAGTTAATTGAAACGTTTTAACGTTATTGCATTTATAATTCCACGAAATTCAATCTGTTCGGTCAGCTATTCGAACCGCCCATCCAACCCCTTCAACTACAATCTTTAACCAACATCATTACCAAAACTCTGATACGATTCCCCCGACAGCAGCTAAACAGCAACCCCGCGACATGAATAATTCAATTTTTAACCCAGAATCCGTTAATCGAACGCGATACCTTTCATGCAAATGCCACGATCTCCCCCGGCACGCCTCTCTGATCACGCTGGAGTCGGTCGTCCGTCAAATTTTGCCTCGTTGGTGTGTTCACTTGGCGTGTTCGTTTGGTGCGTTTACTAGGTGTGTTCGCTTGGTGTGTTTACTCGATATGTTCGCTTCTTGTGTTCCCTTGGTGTATTCGCTCCGAGTTCACGCGCTCGCTTTCGCCGCCGGTGCACACGCATCGGGGACACATGCACCTGGCTGGTTGCACGTGCACACATATGTCCGCACCCAACGCAACACCGGTCGAGGAGGGGATGGCGGGGAGGGAAGGGCGCGCTGGGTGAACAGGGTGAGCGCGCGCGAAACGCTGAGTTGCAATATCGGAATTCCTAGTAGGTAAGCATCGACACGGGCCTTGATCCAGATTGCGCACACAGCCGCGTATCGCCGCGACTCGTACACCGACTCGAGTGAAAGAGAGAGATCGTGTCGAGGCGGCTTTTCAAACGGCCGCCCCGTATTTTAGAGAGCTTTCCGATTCGATGGTGAAGCGCCTTCCATATCTAGCCCGGAACTCGTCGTCGATCGACGAATCCACTTTTCCCGCCTCTTGCTTCCTTCTGCATGTTTTCCTTCTGTCTTGTCGGAGCTGGTCGATGAATATGTTTCTTGTTTCGGTTGGATGCGCGTGCAATCGGGGATGGTGTTGAACCTGGGAAGGTGCGGAGGGTGGTTTTTGTTTGGATGAATTTAACGGAGGTGTAAGTGCAACGAAAGGCTTTGCGATATTCAGATGTGTGTCTAGGCTGTAATATTTTTGATTAATTGGGACGGAATAAATTGCGGCGTCGCGAGGAAGAAGATAGGAAAGGTGGAGGGTAGGAAAAGGAAATGGAGGGTGTTTCGTTCGGGACTTCGGGACTGATGGAACTCTTCCTAAGCTTACTTCGCAAGCTCGGGTCTTAGTCGCGCGGATAATGGAGTTAGGTTAAAGGTTCTCGGTATGGAAGGTGAATAGCGACACGAATTTCTGGCGGCGTAAAATATTTTTTATGGGAATTTTGGATCGATTTATAGCTTGGGTTTACCGGCTCGGGCCACAGTATCCTTTGAATAAGTTACAATAAATAATAAATTACATTTAGGACAAATATCCAAGCTTCTAAACGAAATGCAATTTAAATCCTCTTCAATTGATATTAACAAATATAATTTTCCTAAAAGCTAAAAAACAAAGGGCGAAGCTCACGTTTCCGCGAACAGATTTAATCAATTCATGAAGAACCTCTTCTCCGCAAAAAACAATTCTGTCCGCCGTGTTTCTCGGAACTGATATTCCGCGAACAATTGCGTAGCGGTTACGAACGAAGAGAAGTGATCTTTGGCGAAATTGTCAGAGCGAACGGGTATAAATTCCGGGAGAAATATTCGTGAGAAGTAGAGGCGGACAAAAAGCACGAGCTTTCAACGAGACGACTAGGAGGGCGGCGGAGGTCCGTTTATCAACAAACAGGATTCGTATAACCCGCGTATAAAAGCCGTCACAACGATTTATTTGGTCGAAAAATATTGGTATACATAACCGGCGACTAGTATATTTGTCCGTGTAAATAATGCATGTTATATCGTGTAACGTATAGACAATGTAGCGATTTATCGGGTCAGCTGCATGTCCTATTTACATACAAATTTGTTTGACCGAGCATGTGCAAGTTAGATAACGAGCAGCGCAATAAATATCGTCTAAGTGAAACTAGATTGAAAACTTGCAACGCGCCTCGATGCTCGAATATCGCTCATCAAAACCGTGATATTAGCACGTTAAGTATACCAGTCTCTGTCGATTATGTATGCTAAACGATTGCTGTAACGAGTAGAACAGCAATATCTGCATACTAACATAAAGACGCTAACAACAAGAAAAAAGAAAATGGTACAAGGGTACCAAAAAGTTTCAGATACTCTAAGCACAACCGTAAAAGAGCAGATACTTCAGAACGGAAAGAAAACTTTTCTTTGCGAGTACAAAGAAAAGAAAAGAAAAAATCATATTCTTGAAAAAAGAAGTTAATTTTTTGTTTTCTCCATTTGAATATCAGAACTCGTTCCTGTCTTCGCTTTATAAAGATTACTTTTCTTTCCCCTCGTAACTATCTCTTATCCTATACGAAACAGAAAGCTAGAATCTGTACCGTAACAGGCCGATATCGTGCGATGTTCGTCGCAACGATCATGCTTCGAGAAACTCTGGATTATTTGAGTAAAGTCGTAGATAAGAACGGTGCTCGGAAGTTGAGGAAGAATTTTCATATCGACAGAAACTCTGAAGGGGACACAGAAGGGTAAAGGGCGGGGGGGCAAACGCAGGAGAATTTTTCAGATTCATCGCACGGGTATATGTTCTGCGCGAAGAATTCCACCACGCTCGCGTTCCTCCGTCGCGCTCGGTTCGTTAGACGAGATAATAAGGACAGGGATTATCAGGCTGTGTGTGTTCTTTCAGGGTTGTAGTCGACAGCTCTCGTTCTTTGATGTATACGCGGTGGATTTGTCGCGTTGGAGCTGCCAAATCGTTTTCAGGAAGAAATCTCGGTACAGGCTAGTGGAACGAGAACGAGGAACTAGCTTACACGCTGTGATATTCTTTGAAGCAGAAAATTAATTAAATTTCTTCGTTCATGTTTGTTGGAACAAATGTTAGATAGCCAACTCCGCTTTAAAATTACTTGTTATGAGACAAGCAAATATTTGGAGCAACTCGTACAATGGAAACTATGTTCTTTTCTTATACAAATTGTGATAATTAATGTCCCAAAGAAGTATCCACGATACGTGTTTCCGCGTTGGTCAAACGAGTGCCGCGTATTAGTGTTGTGAGCGCTTGGCGAAGTGAAACAGTTTATTCGAGACACAATGCCGACTAGCGCCTCGAAATTCCCGTGATCTTCGTTCACCAGGAATTTAATAAGAAAGAAATATTTCGAGTTACAAAGGGTGTACGTTTTGAAATATAATTTTCGACTTGAAGTCAGTATCTCTGAGACCATATCGGTAACACAAGACATTTATTTAAGAACGAAGTTTCGTCTTCATTGAAAATACAAGCCGCATCGTAATAAAAATTTCGCAGAATTCTAACATAGACGTGTAACATTTCCACAAAGCCTTAAGATCTTTGCATAAATCACAAACACGAGATCTCGCGAAGCGACAATATCTCTCTGCTCCCAGTTGGAAAAGTTTTAATGGAGAAATCTCGTAGTCAACACGCCACGAGGACGTTTGGTTCTTCGAAAAGATGTTGGTTAAAAATAAAAAGGGATCGTCGAATCGTCAAATATTTGTCTATCTTCGTCGAGAAATATTTTCCCGGGACGATACGCTCGGATTGATCGATCGTGACCGTTTTCATCCCCTAAACGAGCGCGTGAACGTGCGTGGGTCGTTCGATTGATCGAACAACGCAGGCCATTAGAGGCAGAGAAAACGCGCGGTGAGATAAAATGTCAGCGCGAAAAGTTGGAATTCGAGCTAACGTGCTTTCGTGATGCGGGTGAACATAATCCTACGAGACGGACGAGATTTTTCGAGGGTTAGATTCCGGTAGTGTTAATGGTTTCGATGCAAGGATCAATTTTTTCGTTTGTTAGGGATTAAAAGATGTAAAAAAAAGGAGCAAAAAATAGAAGGACCTTGGTTTCATAAATACTATCAGGAAGGAATACCGAAATGTTTAATTGCAAAGACCATTGACTTTATGAAAGACAATTTATTCGCCAAAGAAATAAATATTAATACGGAAATAGGTCAAATCTATTCCGAATCTCCTTTTTACAGCTTTGAATAATTAAACGAAATTTATCGGTACGAATTTCCTTGCCCAATTTCACGTTAATGTCTCTGTAAATCCCCGCGTTGTCGTACAACCTTCCTCGTTTGCCCGTGCAATGCAAATCTCGAGCACGATCGAAGCGGTTCTCGGAATTGATTCCCGCATACTGATTTACAGACAACGATAGGGAGGGGGTCACTGTTGGAGTAAATCGGGGCAAATAAATTTCACCAAGGAAACGTTCCTTTAAAGAGGGCAACCCTACACTGGGAATGCCTTAATTAGGTTATTTTTCCGAATTAACCGGCAACTTTGGTGAATTATTCTCGTTGCTGGTCGGTGGAACACTCGACTCTCAACCAGCCAAGTTTATCTATTGTCTGTGAAATTGACGTACTTTGCGCGCAATTAGAGGCGACTGTAGTTTGCATCGGGCCGCGAATGCTCGCCGGAAGTCCTCGTAATGACCTAGTTGCGCCTCCATCTACGACAAGGATCGGAGAAAGGGCGACGTACCCGATCGAATTTGCAATTCCGAACGCCACGGCTCGACTTGGATCGCGTAGATTGAAAAACTTGTCTGCAACTTTGGCTTTAATTGGTCGAGGGGAAATTTTAATACGGGGATCGCCGTGGAACCGAGGAAACTGTGATAGTAACGACCTAAACTTTAGTATCTAAGTCGATCAAGAAAAAATGTAGAAAAAAGTTTTGTCGAACAAATGGCTTAATTAATAAACTTCAAGAAAGGAAAGTTAAAGAAAATACCATATTCTGCGATTGAAATGAAAGCGTAGGGCACTTTTGCAACACGAGTAAGAACGAAGCTGGGATTTTCATCGAAGGGGCAGGGTTAGCAGGCTGATATTGTCGGGCGGGGTGTGGAACAAGTAGTCATTTCGGCGATGAGATCAGCCTGTCGAACCCTGCACCGTGTTTTATTTGTTCGATCGGCTGAGTGTTCTGCGAGGGAATCCTTTTTCCGTGTTCCACGTAGCCACATGGATTCTGCAATATATAAATTCTATACTCCGTTAAATCGGTGACACGTGTATCCTAAGCTGACTGAAATTTTATTTAAAATCGAATATATTATAGGTCGTGTGAAATTAAAAGGGGTTTGAGTCATCATTTTATTGACCTTCGATTCGCTTAAAAAATATACGGCTCGAACTTATAAGTATATTTAATAATTAAAAATAAACTCTGAAAACAGTCAGAGCTTATCTGAAACAATGCTAACGATTTTCCACTTATCCGTAGACAACCCCATCAATTTCACCGAAGAATACCATCTACAGCAGAGCAACTCTCATTGTCCTCGATGTTCCCTTCCCTGTCACTCACGAACGCTCGTACCTTCCAACCGATTAACCTGCTACTGCCCTTGGAGTTAGCGTCACCGAGCTGATTTCCTTCCACGATCGCAAAACAAGCTAAACACCCTCGCGCTCCGATTGCGTTATCTCTTCCCGCTTCAAAACAACTCACCATAGTTGTTGCAAGAAGTTTCGTTGGTCATGGATTCGCAATCCTCGTGTCTCTGATACACCATCGTCATTATGCGAGATTAGAAGTCAATTGCAGAGTTGGCGGTGGCTCGTCCGACCTGCAAGAAGCGGCGTAAATGCTCGTCGCGATAAGCGACTCGCTCTGCGGTTCGGGAACGATGTTGTCAGCTCCAAACTTCGTCCTTTATACGAGGTTAGTTGAAAGCGAGGTATTATTGTATCTTCTACTTGGCGGGTTTGCGTTCCAAATCGCGCGTGAAAGCTCGCAGTTTGTCAATTATTTAACGTCTAAATTCGTTTTCGAAATTTATAGCTGCGCAGCTGAATTTCACAGCCTCGTGAGTTCCGTAATAATGAAACGATACGCATTTCAGACCGGAGGCTTTAGTATTCCTGTTTCCTATTCAATTTCCATTAACTCAATAATTGGAAAAATGTAAGTATCTCAATTTTCAGTTACCGGTTCTTCAACGCTCTATAATCGTCTGTTCGTTTAATCCCAGTTATCGTTTCAATTTTTCAGAATTCTCAGTTTTACGCTTGCGTAAGACTTGTTTCTGCGATTGCGAAGCAATCTTTGGAATCGTTTTCCTAGCGAAACACAAAGGATACCAGTTTCCCGGGAGAAGGGGAATTTATTTAGCAACGTCGTCGTCAAGACAGCCATGTTTCACGAATCGTAGCCCACGGCGATGCAAAACAACGGTGAAGGACGAAGGAAACGTGGTGTCGCGACCGCGTATAATAATATACCGTTTCGATTGTCACCATGGTAGCGTAGGCAGCTCGTTATCGTTACACCGAATTAACGCGATCAACTGTCGCTGCAGCGGAGCTTCGTTAACAAACCATTAATTCGTTTCTGTGGTTGACGTTTCGACCGCGTTCTCACGGAGCCCGTGGCAGCGCTGCTGATCGACAGTTAATTCACCTGGTCGAATCGATCCTGACTTATCGAGTTTTAATTAAGCCACGATCTGAGTAAAAATTTACATTTAAAAAAATGGAAAAAAGTAGAGCGTACGTGAGAAGATTGGAATTAATAAAACTTTGTTACTTTTAACGCGATTACGGTACCAAATTGAGAACTGAAGGGTGTTTCCAGTCGACTCCGAGTTTCGATTTTCTTCTTCATTTTTTTAGTATCGAGTTTTTGCTATTTACTTTTCCAATTGCAATTTACCCAGAACTCTGCAATCGATATCTCATCGAACTTGAGTCCGATACTTTTTAATTAGAAACACCGTGACGATTTAAATGACGAACGTGGAGTATCGGTTCTTCGAAGGTGGTCGTGATGAAAGTAGAGAAGGGTTGGCTCGCCGTTCGTTAAATCTGGTCCAGCCTCTATTTGTTTTGCGTTTTTACGGTATTCTAAAAGTCAATCGTTTAAAATACTTCACAAGTTATTAATTGCGTGTCTATGAATTGTAATTTTTCGGTAACGTACGCCTACATAAGCGCAATGCGTTTGCCATGTATTTATCGAGTTTTCGCAGCAGGAAAGTTTGTTGATTATGGTGAATTATTATAATGACAACGAATTTATTAGCTTTTCATAGATGAATTTGTCGTAAATCATTGCCTCCTCGTCCCGTGAATAATTCAGCACTTAAATAGACTGCCGACTCACAAAGTGTTTTAAATTATCATATTATGATCCTGCGTTCAACACCGGCCGTGGAAACTGATATTAACGATGGGAACATGGGGTAAACGTATCGGTTGACGCGTTTAGCTGAAATTTTGGGAAATATATGGTGGACAGACACAAATTCGCGGCGAAATATTTGCATAAATGTCGAGGAAAATACGCGATGATAAGCGGTTTATTTGACAAAGCACGCTTCTTTGCACTCGTATACGTGTGTATGATCTAACGGTCGCGATAAATATTTATTGCGGTGTCAGTTATGCGCGTTAATATCCAGGGGATATCGTTAAAATATGTAAAGATGCATTTACCCGTGTAATTAAATGTAAATGGAAAGAAACGTCCACACAATTGCTCCGACGTGAAACGGAGTCAGTGAATTATATTCTCGTTATGGGACACGGTTCGAAAACTTGATCGCGTCGCATCAACTACGATTAACTTTTTCTCTCGAAGAAAATCAAGCATATTTCTCGAGGAATCCAGAGGTCCTTTTGTAATGGGTTAAACGATAGCAGAACGTTCCCATTAGGAAATGGAACCTTTGTAGCAGTGATTAATTTTGAGAAGTAATGCGACTCACTTTCGTGGATTATTAACTCGTTCGTCGGACGGATTTATTCAACCTTTATCGTAATCTAGAATCATGCTGTTATTTAAAGATCGTGTTTCAATCAGCTCTCGGATAAATCACTCTTCTATTCAACGTTGAAGAACCTTTTATTGTCAAGCTTCGTTTTCTCCATCTCCATTCCTCTTTAAGCGATGTTCGTTTAACCACCACCATTACGACGAAGTTTCACAGATTTAGGATGGTTAAGAGCACTTTCCTGCGCATTAAATTTTTTCTCGGAGTCGGAATTACTTTTTCTGTCATAAAAAAATCATCCGCCTCACAATTAAAGTCTCTTATAGTATGAAATATAAAATTCATTTACTTGAAAGGTACTCCAGCTTTGATTACTTCCGAGGAAAAAAGAACTACTGCTTTTCCAATTATTAATCGAACATCTGGAACATCGACAAAGGACTCTTCTTCTTTACATTATATTATCGCGTCTAGATCTTTGTGGCGAACATTGGATCTCGACGACTGCTATCACTGACACAACACAGCGTGACCGTTCTCAGACGAGCGTTTTTCGACTCTTGAAAGCCAGCCAGGCCTTCTTTGCGTGCTTTTATGTCCCGTGGGAGAACGGAAAAAGGCAAAGCGTGGCGCTGAATATTTTACGCGGAGCGGCCCGTTGTTCGTGGTTAAAGGAATAATAAAGTGGCGCGTCGCAAAGGAAAACAGTAGTTTAAGCGTTTCGAGGAGCAACTTAGAGAAGGCCCCGCGAGATAACGAAATTGGCATCGAAAAGACTGTCGACGAAATTTTAGATACTTTACACCTTGTTGCAACCCAGATAATATTCAAAGAGTTTCCTAGATACCTAAAGAATTAATTTATGCACGAATAAATTGACAATTCTGTATAAAGGTTCGAGATTTCTCGGTGAAATAATGGATGGTACGTCGAACTCGCGACGTCCTTCGTTAACAAACGAAAAACCAGCCTTGCAAATGTCTCTTCGTCGTCTAAAAACTTTTCCCGTGCATCTTTTCTTTAGAGAAACTTTTCATCGACCAAGGACGACCATTCTTTGTCACTTTTTTCCTGCTCCAACACTCTTTCTCCTTTTAAAAGATGCGCGTCTCTCGTCGCGAGCGATACGTAAAGTACTTACGCGGAACAAGAGTTTGTCGGTCGAAATACGATGACCAGTCTTTCAATGAGTTTCCAAGATAGGAGAAGAAGTCCGACAGACCAGCCTATCTTGGATTCTAGGAATCACGAGCGAGGATTGTAGCTGAAGATAAAGAAGAATCTTCCTCTTGTTTAATCGGATCGGTGCAAGAAGCTCATTAATTTTGCTTGCTTCTGAAATCTTCCTTCGACATTCCGCGCTACGTGCTCCGATTTCTTTCTGACTTCTCGGCTTTCATCCGATTTCTCAACTTCTGAACCATTTTATTGGCTCGTAATTATTTCTTCTGTCTTGTGTTCGACTCGTGTGCATAATGAATGATCCTTGATTTCATTTACCTTCGTCTTAATAGAAATTGTTTAAGTAGGATAAGATTTTCTTTTCATTTCAATTATTTGATTTTCCGGTGGAACAACTTCGATCCGTGTCGTCTTTCTTTATACTTCTTAGAATCATTAATTGCAAAGCGTACTCTTTGTCTGCTTCCGTGGTGCAATATTTCGCTTAAAAATTCCTACTTTTCCATTATTTCGATCGAACCACATCTCAAGAAGTTGTTAAGTTTCGTTGTTACGAACCTCAAGAACTACTCGAAGCACCGAACTTCATTCGTTGAAACCGGAGGGTACGAAGAAAATCACTTGGCTCGTGACCTGCGCCAGTTTTCGAATCTACCCTCGGACATTTCTACCAGTCTTCTTACAATTTCTTCGGTTTCCAGTCGCTAGCTCAGAACATTCCGCGGCTTCCGACGAGAAGATGAATTAATTGAAGCGAGGAACGAGAAGAACTTTTGTTTCGGCCTGATACGTGCGCGTAACAAGCCCGCCTTTCAAAAATTCTCATCGGGCGTGCAAACGACGCTCATTTCCGCTGCTCCAAAGTAAACGGCCAACGTTGATGAAGACAGAAAAGATCCGTGCCAGTGAATGTGTCTTGAACGTGCTCGTTCCTGGCCGCGTGCACGCAGAAGAGCCTTCTAATTAGTCAGCCGGTGATCTTTTAAGCGACAGTTTCAAACGACCGCTTCCATGGGTTGACTACTCGTTGTGGTTGGACTGTTTCAGGTGGAATTTATGAACCTTATCAAATCGAACTGTGGTAGATTTATGTCAGACCGATGTATGATTTTTGCGATATCAAATAGTTTCGACCGGCTAAGCAATGAAATAACGAATTCGTGAATAATGAAAAGAGAAAATGAATAAAATGAAATAAAATAAAAATTGATGCCATGAAATGTACAGAACAATTATTTATGGCGGTATCTTTTTATGTCGACACGAAAATCGGCAAATATAATAAAATTGGCGCCAATTGGATTTTCATAAAAAATAAATACTCGATAAAAGGGAGAGATAAAGTATTGAAAAATATTGCTTCTATGCTCCCTCGTTTCGACCGATACTGAATAGTTTACGAGATATTTAATAACAAAGTTTCATCGTCTCTGCTGAACGGTCCACCAGTCTCGCAGACTATCATCGTAAGCGCCTGTGTTGTAGACCACGCGGCGCCTTCCAGACGTATATTCGGCATCTATAGAGGAGACGATTCGAAGCACCGTCGATTCAGTAAATGTTCTTCGGTCTTGATCCAGAAACAGCCCGATGCTTCTTATGATATTCCTCTTCTATACTATTCTTTTTTTTTATTCGATCGTCTGAAATTTCTTATTGCATCTGAATTGGCGAAAGAACGAACTGTTCGTCGAGAAAGTTGTACAAATAAGAACTCTTACTGTTCTTGACAATCCGAGCTAAGTACAGATCTCAAAAATTCATCGATGTTAATTTTGAGGTAAGCAGGTTACTGGAAAACTTGAATTTCACATTTACGAGTTTGACGATCGTTGAAGAAAGATCGACAAAGTGATCCGAAAGAAGATCAAAGTTGTTTCCGATCCAGTGAGACGTTCTTCTGTGATTGGCAGAGCCACGCTTTTAAAGATGTCGCAAAAGCCACCTCGAATCTCTATTAAATTCGTTTTCACACTCCGTTAACGATTTTCAATCCTTGCAGAGCTTAATCCCTACAGAAACTTCTATTCCTTCTACTCCATTTTATTCCAGCTGATAAACAAATCCTCCGAACCAATTAAAAAAGTCTACATTCATAAGAGAGGATACCCAATTTTCAATTGTTCCTTCCTCTTTGCTCCACAAGTGAACTCCGTCTGGACGCCTCGGAAATCCGATCGATCTTTTCTTTACTAGGGGCGAAGCTAACCGAAAAGTTTCAGTGCTCGCGATTCGGGACAGTATCTGGAGCGTTCGATCGTTCGCTCGAAGAGGAGGTGCATTCTTCTTCGAACGGATTACAGCGGAAAGAATTCTCGGCTGGAACTTCGAAATCGTCGATAGAGATAGAGAGGGTGAACTCGAGGATGAGTCTCAGCCACCCTTAAGCCTTTAAACACGGCGTAGTACTTGCCGGCGCGCGCGAAGATATCGCGCGTGATCGCGGTCATTTAGATAAAGGCGAAGCTTTATTAAATTTACACCCCTGGTTGTGGCGAGGGGCGATAGTCGTCGGAGAGAAAAGGGAAACGGTGGGCGTTGAAATTATCGACGAACTTCCATGGGATCTGTGCTTTAGGAGACTCGATAACGAACCTGTCGCAATTTACGAGGGTGAAGGGTGTACAAAAAGTTGTTGAAACATTTCGTTGATTTTTTTTTTCCGATTGCTTTTCGATTGATTATTGTTCTCTTTAATTTGCATCGGTTACGAGTATAAATCCTTTAACGAAGGAACATTAATTCCCCAATTATTTGAAATCTGTGTCAAATAAATTGATTATTAAAGTGAAATGTTCAACGAACAGATACGTTTAAACCATCGAAACGATCGCTACTCGAATTGGAACGCCACACGAGAATTAATATCGCGCGGAACAATGTGGTAGATAAGATCGACGATATTAAGGACAAATGACGACGATATTACAAAAGTGCTGGCCAACGGGGGTTGTTTAACGCGACGCGTTCTGGTTAAAGCATTTTAAAAGGGTAAGCTGCCAGAGTGGCCAGCGGAATTGTGCAATTGCACGCATTAAAGGATATTTACGTTACGAGCGGTGGGCGATCGCTGTGAATGGCAAACGACGTCGTATTTATTGCGGCAATAAACATACAATATTTTCGTGAGGCAGTAGCGAGGACGCGTTAATATCTTTCTGCGCAAAGCAGAACAGTCCGAAAAGCAGATTTGCCTGATGCCAAGTGGATTTACAATAGCCATTCGAACGGAAGAACAGCGCAATCCGGAGAAGGGACTCGATTTTCGAGCCCCACTTCAGATCTACCGGGTGATCGGTGAAATTGAACTTAATTTTTCACGGAACGTTTCATTCGAACATGGATGTTTAAAGTGCCTGATTTTTAAAATAAAGATTTCCAAAAAGAAAAAATTTTGCAAGAATCATAACGAATGTTATGAATTATTACGAATAAGTGTTTCTTCAACTACCAAAAAATTACCCTAAGCGTATCTCCAAAGATACAATTGGAAACTAGAAAATTTACGCGAAGCCGATAATGAATTAACGTATTAATGACGCCCTTAACTTTAGCTGGTGCCACGTGCAGGTATCTTTATAATTCATGCCCTATCTCCAATATTGAACGCGCTCTGCCTTTTCACTCAGATGATTTCGAACGATCCTCGGTCGGCTCGTAAAATTGTTTCACCCGTCCCGGTGAGCTGGACGATCTCGATTGTTCTAGAAAAATGAAGCACACGCCTGAGGAAAATCTAAACCCTTCGAAATATCGACAAGCAACGGATACAACGTAAACACGCGACACGCTTCGTGATCTGTGTACCCTGGACCTCGATGTTTCCTGCAGATCAGAAATGAAAGTAATCCCCGACTGCTAGGGGATCGAGATTCAACATGGAAAAATGGAATCGCCTTATGGAATGCTTTTAGTTGCGCGAAGATACTCATCGATACCCGTTGTTCGTGGAAAGGGACGAAAGCGTTTCGATGACGATGCGTTTGGAAGCTCTTTGTTTTTGGTGGATCGTATTTTTTTGAAAAACTCGTCGACTAGAACTGTTTCTTGCATTTTATGATGCTCTAAAATTCCTGCTTTTTCCGAGAAGCACTTACAGTGGTTGGCGCGTTTTAATCTTAATGGCGTCTACTCTGAAATGTTTGCCATTCACCGGAAAAAAGCAACGATAAAAGGATAAAAATATGTCTGAATGTCTAGAATCTAGGCTCGATTGATAACCGTTCACGATTTTACAATATTTTTCGAACAGAACGAAGTCGATATGGGGTATATACCAGAATTAAGTAGTATAGGTCAACGATAAACGAGACGGACCCTACATCCAGTTGATACGCGTATAACGTAGAACCCAAAGAGATGAACGATGTAAAATAAGTAAAATATAGTCGAACACTGGCGGATAAAATTCGTAAATTATCCCCGTCGACTGATTTGCATTTGAAAAAGAAGAACCTACCAGGGATGAAAGGGGATGGACTAATCCGCGCCGGAAGGCTGACGAAAACATTACGTACGAATGAAATTGCGAATTTGCATAAGTTTCTCGTCAGCCTCTTTGCGTTCCGGTTTTCACAGGCGCTCCCGGCTGTTCCATCAGCTGGTCGACGGTGAGAAAAAAAAAAAGAAAAAGAAAAAAAGAAAATGTAGGAAAGGGGACTTATGTCTGCCTTTCGGACAATTTTATTCCATGGAGATGGCTGCCAACTAATGGACTTCCGTGGTCCTCGCTTCGAGGCCATCTCGCCTGGTTCTCCCACTGTCTCTTTGCTTCTCATAACTTTAACGAGGCCCTCGTATTCGCCAATAACGCGCAAATTTCGTTTCTTCCCACGACACCCTTGGCATGCCGCGAAGGGAACGAGTCTAGAATCTTAATGTTAGTGGAATTTTCGTTGAGCAAGCGTTGGCGTTCGATGGAGACCGGTCTTATCTGTTGTGTACAAGTTTTCAGAGCGAGTTTTATCTTAATATCCTAGTTGAAAGAAATTCAAATAGCCTTTTGAGAAAGTAAGTTTCCATGGTTGTATTAGAATTTAAATGTTACGAATAGCAGTTTCTTCTTCCGTTCTTTTTATTTTTATTTTCATTTCTTTTAGTAGTAGATGCGTTGATAAAATGGATAGAATCCTTTATTGACAGCGACAAATGTACGAACATTACACACGATTTTCATCGACGATAAAAACGACGAATCATCGACCCTCATCTGCGAATTATTGACGCGCTCCGTTCGTGACGCGAGAACGCATCGGGCAAAATTATTTTGCTTTAATCCCAAAATTGTTTCCGTGCGTAAAAAATATCTTGTTTCTTCGTGTCGCAGATTAAATGAGTAACGAATTTAAATTAAGAGCGTGAGTTTCATTCGTGGAGTAGGATTAAGCAATTTTCTCGGGCAATTAAACTGTGCAAACTGCGGGAACGTATAAAAATTAATCGAACATCGAATCAATTAAACGTATGCGATTACTACGAAACGAAACTGCTGGTGAATTAATCGATACTTCAATTATTCCAATTATTCCACCCTATCTGTATCACTCACCCTTTGTGTAAACTTGTAACACTTGTTCTTCGCTCAAGTTACACGTGGAAAAATGAAAAAAAAAAGAGAAAAAATGAGCCAAGGGGTAGCGCTGAATATTCCAGGGACGTTACAAAGGCTATTCTGCCTAACGCACACGACGGAGGGCACAGATTCTTACATTTGGCAGCGTTCCACTGCACAGCGTCGGCGAGATGAAAGGGCCATGAGAGAGGAGAGCTCGTGACAAAAAAAAAGTGGCCTGTCTGCCTGTCCTTTTGAAACAGAGAGATCCTCCACGCCCTTTCAAGCTGTCACGCCTTGCCTGGAATCTGGCTGGTAGGAGTTCAACCCTGCTGCAATTAATTATCAGCGAATGCTTAATCGTTTCGAGCAACCTCTACCTCTGATAGAATCGATGATTACTCGGTTCGTTTACATGTCGTTAATTTCCTCGTTTGAACGTAAAACCATTTGTCGGCAGCATATCGGGGATGAAAATATGTAGAGTTTCGATAACAGAGATGGGATTTCACTAGGCATTGTAGAAAGTTTCTGTGAAAACGTGCTTACGTTTTCTGTGTGGAGAACTGGGATATTGTTGGTGTAGCTTGTACAATTCTTCTGTACGATTTGAAGCAGCAAACTGTGATAGAACACTAAAATGCAGATTTTTCTGCAAATTTCAAATACGATTCCAGCGATTCCTATTTTAATTACGATTCGAATTAAAAGTATTAAAACAAATATTTGAGCATTGGCTTGTTAACTTAGCAGCCGGAAGAAACATAATGCAAACCGTCGGCGTGGTTAATTTGAATCGCGATAAAATTCGACCTGCTCGATTTAATTAACAATTTAGGAACGCTAGATGGTAGCAGAGGCTAGGACGTGCAAATGAACTTTCATAGAACGGATTCAACAGCCCCATAGGATTTACAATCGGTTTGATTAAACTCGCCACTAATCCCTTAGGCCTGGCAGCGCGTTGCGAAAGAGAAATTATTTGCCAACGATTCTCCGGCAGATTCTCGAGCTTTCGCTTTAATCTCGATGGTTGGCGTAGGCCATGCTAAAGGATCTCTGCAAACTGGCGGAATTAAATTATCCGTCGCACAATAGGGATCGATCGTAACGATGTTTACGCCGTAAAATTGGCGTGTTCGAGCATAAGCATTCGTTACCAAAGCGACTAGAGCTTGTTCCTCGCCTTTTCCTCTCGTTTAACCTTTACTCTGATTGTTCCTCTTGCTTTGATACGCTTTTTGTCTTTGAAACTTTAATGGATCTTTTTCTTTTCATCGTTGGAATCTTTAAAGGTGAAAGTTCAGAACTTTTTATATAAAAAAGGGAAGAGCCGTTTCTGCTTCTGATTCTTTAAGGATTTTCTGGTAATATTTCTCAGCATGCATACGAATTTTGTTCTCCAGTATTGTTAATTGTGTCGTTTCGTTGAATACAAAAGAAGACACAATTCTCTGGAGCAATTAATTCAAATATTATTTCAGAAACTCGTTACTATTTGTATTAAATCTGGAGGGAAATTCACAATTAACGGAGAATCTGGGTCAATCAATGATTTGACCGTTACTCGATACCCTGTGGAGGAATCTTCGAGAAGAGATAACGCAAATCGGATCATGGAAATCCTCGTCTTACAGACAACGGTGCCGAATTAACGTCCCACGATCCTATGAGAAATTGTTTTTCGTCAACGACACAGCCTACAAATTCCTCGACCAGTAACAGAAATCGTACAACCTTTTCCAAACATTTTTACCAAATCTTCTTCAAAATTTTTGTTAGTTGTCACGTTTCCAAACGAACTCTACTTAAATTTGTCCGATTCAGTCAACTGGAATACGTCAAAGACCCCAAGGATTCACATATTCGGAGGCTCATATCACCGATCTCCTGAATTTCCCCGAAAGTCAATCATCGCCAAGAGTCGGGGTCATGAAACTGAACGAAGGATCCCACGAGGACGGTCTCCTGGAGCGATATTCCATGTTCTTGGGAATATTCGCGTTATATCCTTCGCTAGCATAAATCCACGTCGTTGTCCCAACTCCTCGCTTAAATCAATCTTGATTAATCCACACGGCTATTCCGTCGGGTCATTAAAGCGTTCTGAAAGGCGAGAACGATGTTTAAGGATCTCCCGTTAAAAGGATTTTCACTTGCTGCCGAGTATTGTAGACGGACATTAATGGTACTGTGGGCGAGATACTTAATTTACATACAACGAAGAATGGGTTTAGATAGTTGCAAGGACCCGGGTTCGTAGTTGCGGCGCTGAAATCGCGCGGTGGAAGATTCAAGTAGTAGAGACCGGCATTGGTCAGACACAGCCCAAGGAGTGTTTCGTTGAATGTTTCGAATAGTTTCTCGAATATTTGCTTGATACTGTTCTATTGTTTGGTGCATTGAGAATTCCGGGTTGCATTTCGTGCACATAAATGAGATGCAAAATCGTGCATAACATTTATTAATTTAAACATTGCAAGAATATTTTTCGAGAAAAATATTCGCCAATTTAACGCCAAGCATAAATATCTGTGATTAGATTTTTAACTCGCACAGACTTTTATAAATGTCTCGTTAACTCATACAAAAGTTCATGAATTCTGCTAAGTGAATTATTTAATTTCAACCCTCGGAGAGCATTAACATGTCTCTGGCAACAGTTTCACGTGGAGCACGTTTTAACTCCGCGCCCGTGAGAAAGAGTCGCGAAACGCCGAATAACAAAGCGACATTTTGTTGCATTAAAAATAAGACCGCAGCAACTCTGTGCAGGTCAGAATTTCTTTCTTTGTTTTTTTACCAACGAGGATTATGTAAATAATGCATAAGTCAGAATAGAGAAACGCGCGGCGCGGCACACTAGGAATCCACTTCGCCGTTGTAATTCAACCCGTAATTAAAACGCATAACCTTATCTAACTGTGTGTAACGCGCGCGCCGGGGACGACTCAAAATTACGAGAGCCGACTAGCGTATGAAAATTAGCCGACGCGTCGTTGAAATGGTGTCGTGACGTTCGTCAAAACATTCGTCAAAATTCACGCAGTCGGATGCGAACTTCTCGTCAACAAACTGTGAAGGTACACTTTATTAAATTCCATAAACAGTCTGTACGTTAAGTTTAATCAAGGACATTGATCGATCGTCTTAATTAATTTTAGCGCATTTTAAGCTCGTTAAAAATTATCCAGACGGACCGGAATGTTAGAGAATGGGTCAGTCTGAATTAGCATAGGTCAACGGTTCGTTTCGCGTCTTCGTTTCGTCAGCAACCGCTGCTCTTGCTTTTCGAAGTTAATTAAACGTCAAGGTGTGTTTGTTCAACACCCAGTTCGCTGATAAAATCGTCCAGCATACAAAGTCCAGAGATTTTGTTGGTGAGATACTTTAACGAATCATTGTTTTTTAAAACATAGTGCATACATTAATTTTTCGTTCCGTGTTTGTACCGCAGAGTTTCTGTTTGTCAGAAAATTGATTAATTTGCGTCGTTGAGCGGCCGACTGCATCCTGAATTACTTACTAATCCTGAAACGAGAGTTTTAGTTCGGCCGCGTGACAAATGCAGTTATCACGTGCCTGAAGTTATTCTGGAACGAACAGCGAGATAATGCGCTGCGATACGCGAGATGAACGCGCCTCGCTCATTCGAAGAGACGAAAACTACAGCTAAGCTCGACGCGTAAATCACGATCCTCGTTAGCCCGATTTGAGCCGATTACTGTTCAACGGAGAGAGAGATTTAACGGCTGCGGTGTTATAATCCGAACTGGATTAAGACGTATATGACGTACTACTTTATCTCAAATTTATAGATACGCGCTACGAATCATTTTTGCTTCGATTACACCCCTTTCTCCTCCCTAAAAAAAATGTCTACGTCTAACGAATAATTTATCTGGAAGACTAAAACGTATAAAATTGCTCATATTCTAATTTATATTTCTTCCTCTCGTTTTCTTTATCGTAAAAAAATATCCACAAATTGAGAATCATTTCACTGTCAAAAAGCTTCTTTCGCGCGATAGTCGTCGACCACGGTCTCGCACACTTTCGAACGCGAAAAAATTCCTCCTAGCGTATAGAGACAGCAATTTATAACCGCATATTACCAAACAACACGCATGCGATTAAACGGCGGGCCGGTTAACGCGATCAGGAACGCGTGACATGAAGTAATACAGTTGCTGCGTAAGGACAGTGTTTTCCAGTCGGTCAGATATCCATCGTTCCAGCGCGAATAACCGGCCGCGTAATACTGCTCGTATTACGTATTAATACCAAGTCCCACGCTTTCCTCGTTTCCAGCCTCGATCTCGTGATGCAACCGGTGAAAGTATATAATAAGCGAACGAGGATAATCGATTAGTAGTTAGTAGGGGTCCGAGCGTTGTTTCCTCGACGTTTGTTGCGTCGTTACCTTTTTCGCGGCGATTTTCATTCCTGCTGGCTCGACGAACACGAGCCGCGGACTCGAGTCGAATTATGTGGGGAAACCGAACGTGACGGTCGGATTTCAAAATTGTCTCGACAGAACGCGCATCTTCCTGTCGACGCGAGGAGAAAACCTCGTTCCTCTGTTCTTTCAGTCGTGTAATTACGGTGATATCCAGTCGTTGATACGGGTTGACGTGGACCCTAATTTGGTTGACCAAATCTTGCGCTCCTCTCGCGAAATTCCGTATTTTTCGCGTTGAATCCGGTTTCGCCGCATTTTCCTAGCCGACATTTGAATTACAGCCACCGTTACGAGTGTAACGCGAGATTCATTCTTGACCAATTATGCTTTGATGTTCTGTGACGTTCTTTAAAATGAAAGCACAATCTGTTTGAACAGATATTTCGTGAGAGAGACACAAAGGGACATAAATTAGTTGTTGACTATCTGTTCGTTTAATTAGAAGAGGAATAAATTATACGAACTATTCCTTTATTAATATTCCTCGAAGTTCTTTCTTTAATTGCGAAAATATATTCTCTCTTTTTCGATGAAAGTTTCTCTAGTCGGTCTTCTCTGGATTTTAATCAAGTTTTCTCTCGCAACAGTTAATTGAATCGACTTCGATTCCTCAAAACTTTTTCCTCGCGGTACTTAAGTTGAGAAAATTTCTTTCATTCAACATTGAATTATTAACGCCAATAGTAAATCATTATACTCTGTATTTTACGTACAACCGTCTCGTTCGTCCCTCAAAGTAAACACCCGAACCATCATTATCGTAAACGAGATAATTTGCCTTTAATGCACAAAGAGGATGCAATTTATATGCACGAACGTTGCGTCGCTACTGAAACGTGCACAGTTATTTCGCAAGAGTATTTTTAAAGGGTGAGGTCGATCCTATAAAGTATTCAAACGAATTGCAAAATAGATCCCAATCGTGGAATTAAATTTTTCCGATAAATTGAAAGAAAATAAATAGACTCGAACAAAAGTTTAAAAACCTGCTGACTTCCCGGGTTCGTTCTGAAAGTCGACAATCCGAGTTTACTCGAACAATCCGTAACAGCTCAAGTTCGCGAGTAGGCGAACGGCGCAGCTGCTTCTTACCAGTCTGTAATTATTGTTGTCCGAGGCACTGATGTATTGCAGTGGTCGCTGGCCACGTGTTTTCTACTTCTTGGTATTTCTTGCAGCTTCCGCAAACGTATGTTTACGTGGGTCGATAGGTTTTTTCCACCGTGACTCTAGTCTAGAAAAATCGCTCGTTTCCTTCTTCCTCCTCACACTTGCGCCATTTACTTTCTGAGAGGAGGCGTTCATGGTAGCACAAAGAAACCACGTGCTCTGTTCTCATTGAGAACCATCTGGCTTCTTGCATTCCATCGTTCTCGCTCGCGTCCAAGGGAATAGACTGTACGATTGTAGTTCCCTGTACGAAGTTATTTTCCTCGTAGTAATTTGTAGAGAATATCCACGGAGAGAGAAAAAATATTGTAGTACTTGGCGAACGGTGCTGGAAATTCGCGTGAATGATTGATACCTCTCAACTGCGAAACTGCGGGGAATGCAGGAAACCGGTAAATGTTTCAAATACAACGAGAGCGATTGACTTTTTTCCCAACTCCACACTTTCATCTCCCTGTACACATTTCATACGTTTTATAAAAATTTGAAAATCCTCCTCGCAACTATTACGATCCAAGCTAATCCTGAACTTCAATAAGCCAAACCTCTTGCATCGATATCATTTACAAGGATTGAATCGTTTCAAATCTGTCCCGCGACTTACTCGAAAAAAAAAATCCTATCGAAGCGACTGCAACCTGTTAATTTGAAAAGCGCTGAAAATTGTACAGGATTGGTGTAATCGCAAGCATCCCGACGCAGAATTGCGCGTGTTTAACACGAATAAAATTATTATTAGAGCAGATTAGGAATCTAAAGCAAATAATATTTTTCCTAATTAGATATTCCAATGTAATTTTTTTACCTTCGATTTAAATTATCGCTAAAATATTTACTTTCCCTTTAGCGCGAATTAATTCGCAGATTTTCGATGCAAGCAGCGATTCAATCGTTCAATCGATGAATAAATCGAACATCGTAACTACACGCGTCTAGGTTGACATCATTGTAATCACGGTCTGTACCGTTTCACAATTTATGAAAATAATGTCCAGGATAATAACCTAAATGCGTGCTTATCGAGGCACGTCTATATTTCACGTTTAATGCGCTGCGGCTGCGGTCGAATCAGTAGGTTACAACCAGCTGACGCCTGCAGCACGACCTATTGCCTCTGCGAGCCGATTCCACGGTGTTCTTCGATAGCTATACCATGAAACGAGCCCATCGTGGTCTATCGATAGTCCAATTTCACTTTTATTGCGAGCATTGTTCCTCGTGTTAATCGCTGAATATTCAGTATTACTTTAACCGTGTGTTTTGTATTTTTGGAATTTTTATTTGGAACCTTGGGATCCTGATTAATTCTTTTTTTCTTTTTTTAACGTTCTTCGTATTGAATTTAAAATATCTGAGATCCTTTGATAATATTATACCGAACTGTTGGAACCACCTATGTTACCCGCGCTATTAAATTACAAACTTGAACGGTAGTTCTCGTTAAACTCACGAAGAAACACGTATTACCATCTCCACACATCTCAAGTTGAATGCAACGGGAGGAAACTTAAATCTAACTGCCTGGAAAACGAGGTTACTCGGGCTAAGCTGTGCTGAAGCTCTTGGAAATTATACGTCCGTTGATCAACGCGAGTCCACGATTCTGCTGGCTCGTCGCTGTGGTCAGAAACAGGAATTAGAGGTTGTTCCTAGTCGTGTCTAAATAATAAATAGAATAGCTGGTCGCAGGGAAGCCCGAGGTATTCCAGCGGCCGTGGCCCACCATTCACTCGGTGCTCTGCAGCGACTGCACACCTGTGGCAGCGGAAGTACATCAGTGAGCACGGATTCCGGATACTTAGAATCTCTGGAATGCCACAGAGAGATTTTCTGTCGTGAGCATTGGTTGATTTCTCGAGGATCATAATTCGGTGTCTGCTCGAAATTCTTTTCGATAATTAACATCGAATTAACATAAAAAATTTGAGACGATTCGTTAACGAAGCTCCATTAATAATTATTAAAGTGTAGAACTAAGATGAGATTATCCGTTAAAAGCATCAGCAGTTAATTAAGAAAAATTCGTTATAAAATTCATAAGGGAAAAATGAACGCTTTAGTTTCTCTCCGAGTTTCTGTTCAAAGGCTGCGTCAGGCTTCATGTATAATCGCAGACTTATAATTCCAGGATGAGGCACGATATTATACAAATTCTCATGGGGATATGAATGTAAAATGTGCTTCAAGGTCAGAGGGGATTCTAAAAGAAATCGTGAAAATTAACCTTGGCTTCATTTCAGACTCCACCCTGACAGCATCCCTTCGAGAGTGAGATCTTTAATTTACAACCTTTTTTACGACCCCAGGCTAACCTTCTCTCTATCTCTCACTGCTCCATCTCGATAAAACTCTATCGTGTCAGGGATCGGTTGAAGATACCATCGCTGTTTAAAACCGAGGAGGAGTTCTCCACGTATCCCTCCTTCTAACAATGGTTTAAAACCTAAGCATCTACCGTCCTATTTTTATTTACACGAAGCTCAAAGCTCGGTAGCTCTCGAGAATCAACAAGAGGAACATAGAACACTGATTCAGGTACAAAACCAATTTCCTCGAGGCTAAAACTGAACAGCTGAGCCACTTTGGGCCGAACAGAGGCAATGCACAGAGGAAGTTAATCGGTTGGAGAAATTCGTGAAAGAGGTTCTGTGCGACAGTCCCGTAAATCGAGGCTCGAAACGTTACGCAGCCAGGCCAATCGAATCACCCTGGACACGACTGGATTCTGTAATTAGCCCAACGCAGCGCATAACGTGGTGTCGATTCGTTTGACAGGATCCAAGAATCTCTCGATTCCACCTCGATAAACTAGAGTCGATGAACATGACGATCGAGTCGATCGATACAGTTGTTCAGAAGGTTCGGAGAAGGTTCGTTGACCGATTCTGAGTGAATTTGATGCGAAACAATTTTTTCTTTTTTCTTAAATAATTTCAATGTATGTGGATTTCTATGATTTAGTTTCGCCTTCTTGAGAGAATCTTCTAAATAGTAAGAAATTTTTGAACGGTAAAAAGATATTTTGTTGTCTCGAAAAGTTGTTCGAAGATAGCTAAACTATTCGTTAAACGGAGCATCTAAGAAATAGTCATCCGTAGAATCATCTGTTACGAAGCACAGACAGATTTCATTATCACGAGTTGGTCGTTGTTTTATCGAGCTGTCGAGAACTTGGCCGAGGAGCGGCGTCTTTTGGACCATGGGTGCGGGTTCAATTGATCGAGCGTAGCCACGTAGAAACAGTTTCTGCTAGGTCGAAAATTTCATTACATTCGGCGAAATCGATAAGGAGAGTCTCAAAGGATATCGAGGACCTTATTGCAAGTGGTCCTGTCACGAACCTTTATAAACTTTTCGAGTACTTTGCGCTTTCCAAGTAGAATATCGAGCAACGTGTTACTTCTTCGCACGTATACACAAATATCGCTTCGATCGATGCTCTGTCAAGTTACAAAATTAAATTGCTCTGCTTCAAGTTGCACGAACCAAGACTCAAGACAGGTTTATTGTTTGCTATATGAAATTCAATACCGTTCAATGTGTGAAAGATTCAACATCTTCGCTTTGATCATTAAGCTCAAAAAAAAACCAACTTTCGATCTTCATCGTCTTCTTTCTCTCCTATTCAATTTCATCGGGAAACCAGGTCACCCAAACCACCCATTGCTCAAATCAACACGCTTCGATGACTTTTACTCATCAAGCAATCTCGCTACGCCGAATTTCGTGTACCGTAACACCGTCTTCCGATCCTCTACGCCTCATAATTAGACGTGTGTCGCGAACAGCCCTTTATTCTCACCAGCTGGAGCCGGTATCCGTCGACTCAAGACAATGTTCGCGAGAACGGGGCAAGAACGCAGGCAGATATTAAGCACAGCGCTGAAGTAAGTTTAATCTGCGACGTCTCTTGACTCCCTTTCCAATAGCGGCGCGTGAAAGGAGCCGAGTTTCGACCAAGCTCGCATGAATCCCTTTCATCATCGTAATGTGCACCAGCTCCCATTTCTTCTTTTTCTTCCACCTTTCTCCTATATTTCTCTTTCTTTTTTTTTTTTCCTCCTTCCCTCTTATTTTTTCCTCCTTTTTTTTTTTTTTTTTCCCCCTTTCTCCTTTATTTCTCTTTCTTTTTTTTTTTTCCTCCTTCCCTCTTATTTTTTCCTCCTTTTTTTTTTTTTTTTTCCCCCTTTCTCCTTTATTTCTCTTTCTTTTTTTTTTTTCCTCCTTCCCTCTTATTTTTTCCTCCTTTTTTTTTTTTTTTTTCCCCCTTTCTCCTTTATTTCTCTTTCTTTTTTTTTTTTCCTCCTTCCCTCTTATTTTTTCCTCCTTTTTTTTTTTTTTTTTCCCCCTTTCTCCTTTATTTCTCTTTCTTTTTTTTTTTTCCTCCTTCCCTCTTATTTTTTCCTCCTTTTTTTTTTTTTTTTTCCCCCTTTCTCCTTTATTTCTCTTTCTTTTTTTTTTTTCCTCCTTCCCTCTTATTTTTTCCTCCTTTTTTTTTTTTTTTTTCCCCCTTTCTCCTTTATTTCTCTTTCTTTTTTTTTTTTCCTCCTTCCCTCTTATTTTTTCCTCCTTTTTTTTTTTTTTTTTCTTCTTTCACGCGCACCTTTGTGCACCACGTTCGACCGTGCGCTGAAACAATGGGCTGCTAGAAACGCATCGTGGTTATTTCGCCTTGTGTAAACACATAGTCGGCCAAAGTAGATGGAATTATAAAAGGGAAGACTATTTGAGTCGGGTCAACCATTTTCTCGCGTTTCTCTGCGTGGCTGCACAATCGATCCGAGGTCACCGGCGTGGAGCGTGATTCGTTGCTTCGCGAGATTAAAGTCCCTGTATTGCCTTACGAAGACGAAAGAAAAAGGTTTCGAGCGTGAAAAGAATTGTTGAAATATGAAAATGTCTCGATTTAATTTTCTTTAAATTATGCAAGAAGAATCGTGTTTGGAAAATTGAATTTTGCCAACGTCGAACCGGTTTGTTCCACTTATCATTCTTCTTACTCTCTGTCAAAACGTAAACTCAAGAAAATCAGGATTCGAGAACGAAAACGGACCGTTCATGTACTCCGTGTGATTCTCGAAAGACGCGCGAATGAATTCCATTTCTCTTGGACGAATCTTAAAGAGACAGCCTTGGATTTTCTTACCTGAATGCATCACAGGCCCGGTGTAAACTAATTTCGAGCTTCTTACGCGACTCGTCTGCGACGTCGCTCCTGGAAACCGTTGCTGCTGATTAAATCCCAAGCATTGCAATGAACGAGAAGGGAAGACTATGCTTCTGTCGGATCGATGAACACCGGGCTGCGGGAATAAGAGATCGGCGGAAGAATCCTGAGGCAAGATTCTTCGAGACTCTTTAACCAGTCACCGCGAATTCGAATTAGTGGATTTGTCGGGAGGTGCCTGAAAGCCTTCCTGTAGGAATCTGTGAAAGTAAGTCTTGTTCCCTGTGAATGGAAGCTGATCTCATTAATCGATGCCCCTGAAAGCTTCAACCATAGAATCTTAATTCTTAAAATTTAATTTTGTGAAACTTCTAAATTAATCTCAATTGCTACATCTCTCTCAAGCGCTTCTTAATCGTTACACGGTTCAATCAGCGCAAACGATTAGGAAGAAGTAATTGAATGTCGTACCAGACACGCCTGAAATCTACTCTGACTTAGGTAGAATTAATAACCATCGAGTTAAAGTATCAATCAATGTGTCGTCGCTGTGCTGGTCAAAGAACCTGCATCGCTCAGTAGTATAAGTCAGTGTATTATCAGACATACCAAAGATCTACACCTCTAACGAAGTTCACAACTTCTCCAAGTCCTCGAGCTATCCTTTAGCGCTAACCAAGTCGCTATTATCGCTCTGTAAGCAATTCAAATCAATTTAAGTAACCGTTTCCCCTAGGCTGCACCATAATTTACTTCATCCAATAGACTCCGCAACAGCACCGAAACTTCAGCAGCTCATCATCCAAAACTTAATCCGTGACGATGACTAAACCCCGTTATTATTGCTTGGTAAGCAATTCCTGTCACCTCAGACGGTAGCCGAATGTCTTGCCAGGCACGTCCATAATCTACTTCCCCCCAAGTGGAACACGGCTGGCCCGCTCAGAAAGCATTGATCAACGTCACTGGCAGAAATTGTCTCGCGATGGTTGACCGAAACCGGGTGGCTATTCCGCGCGACGACACCGTCTAGCTCGTGTTAAAAATTTCTAAACACCGTTTCGTTCACTGGAACTGGCAATAAGTCGCGCTGCACACGATCACGAGTGAATCGAAAGGGGAGCTTCCAGACCGTGAAAGATCGAGGGTCGCGTTGTCGGCGGGGTAATGGAGCATTTTTTTTTTTTCTTTTTTTTTCGAACACGCTGCCAACGATCGTGTCGACTTTCCACACGACAATTTCCCTTTATCGGGCTTGTTCGACGGGTACCTATTCTCACGATTTTTCTCGCCAACCTACGCTCGAGCCGTAGTCCCCCTTTCCTCGCCATTTCGCAGCGGGGAATGGAATTGATAGGCGAAGCTTTCCGTAAATCGATTCTCGGCGAATTATGTTTCCTGTCCTCTGCTTTCTGTCTGTTCTCCTGTTTCTAACAAGAGAAATGTGTTTTCGTGTTTGACTTAAGAGAAGCGTAGGTACTTTAGAAACACTGGCATGATACAGGATTGTAGAAATTAATTATTTTTTATCTCTGGTGGAGTGGAAGAGTAAGGTTTGTGAAATAGTGGTATAAATTAATTTATATGTCGATGTAAATATATCGGAACGGCTCTTTCAAGGGACATTACTTAAGTGCAACACTCGTACATAATTCCCATTCCCACAAGATTGATGGACAGAAATTTATGAAACTAACGATGATCGTGACATACATTTTCATATCTTTGACCGTAATTCCTGTGGGTCGGAAGCGGTTGTCCTATTTTTCATCTGTAGTAAAGGGAGGCGAAACACGAGTAGCTGGCGTGTATCTCGAGCTGGCGAGCGAGCTATCGCGGGTCGGTGATCTCTCGATCCGGTTCAGAACCGCGGGACGGGTTCGCCTCCACGCAGGAACAGCGATCGTTAGTCATTTCGAGGCGATAACCGGCGTGTTGCGAGTGCCGTGCGGTACTGGTTGGTATGGAGCCAGTTTTCCGTAGAATTTCTGAATAAAAGGACTACGGAGGAAACCAGAAGTGGATGTGGTAAATGCAAAGGGAGAAGGTCGAGGTTTGGAGACACGAATGTGTAAAAATTCTTTTTGTATCCATTCGAAGAAGGGTCTATGGTTGTTTTTTTTTCTCGCTAATGGGTCTGTTGATATCTGTGAAATTAATCATTTCTCTGGAGTTTATATCACGAGGTGAAAAATGTTTTCCGTTACACAAAAATAAGTAGATTATTTCGAATTGGACTGTAAAAAGTTGGCGAGGCTCCCTCGGTGATAGTGAAATCCAGCTATGGTAATATAAAATGAGCCGCGATGAAGACGGTCGGCACTTGGTTGCACAGATGGAATTACCTATTAGAAGGAAACGTATTCCGTGCACGAATTCCCAAAGCAACTACAGTGAATCTGGCTTCAAAGATTCCAGTGGGAGAACTTGTGCAGTATTCAAAATATTTAACAGCTTAAGTGTCAAGATGTAAAGTTGAACTCAGCGTTCGTAGTTTGATAATATCTCGCAGCATTGAAAAATACTCGAAAGTAAGTTTCTTTTTCGTTGAAACCGTTCGTTCGACTCGTCGGCTTTAATATAAACGAATAAGATCTAAGAAACGAGCGGAAAATAAATGAAGATAATTAATCAACGAGAAAGCGAACTCGTCGAAGAGACAGTGGAACAGAAAACTGAGACAACGGCGGAGAGTTGAGTCGGTGGGAAAAAGGAGCAAAGGAAAAAAAAAGCACGGAGAGAGAAGATTGGGAGGAGAAGAAGTTTCCACGAGAGGAAATTGACAGAGTTGAGGGAAAAGTTGCAAGATAACAGCCGATGGCGGCAACGTCGAGGACAAGGTGGGAGCAGAGTTAACACGTACACGGTTGTAGTCGAGGCTGTTGGAGGTATTTGTCTTACTTTCGAAGACGCTTGGTCTGGACAGAGCAGACAAAAGACAGAGCCAGAGCTTCTCCTGCGACGTGTTAGAAAGACTAAAGAGCTGGAAGTTGACAAGTACGTTGCACGGGAAAATAATTTGTTTCGCCGATGAACTCGTTCACTCTTTGCGCTACCGTAAAAGATGGTGTCGAGATGAGATAAATAGGGAAAAGGAAGAGCATAAAGTGCTAAGCTTCTGGTGGCTTGGTAGATAGAACTCATGTTCGAGTTACTCGAGAGTTGGATTCTTGTTGAACGGAAATATTTCCCGAGATGAAATTTCCCTTCCAAATTGTACACGCTATCGATCCACTTATAGTACGGAATGTAAACCATAATTAGTTAATGTGTAATACGATTAAAAATTAATTGCTCCGGTGATTTAAATTATTTGAAATTTCTGAGTGCTTCGAGAGTCATTGAGCAATTAATCGAGATAGAGTTTAACGTATCAGAAATTACAGATATTCAGGTAACCGAATAATCAATGGTACACCCTAATGCAATAAAATATCTCCGATTCTATCGAGACCTAATACTCTCCGAATATCCAAACTCGATGAATTATAACACACAGTACCGATAATCGACTGGACTTGCAGTATTTCGATATGCCAACGGGATAGCTTCGAAATTCCAGCAATTATTCATCCAAAGCAAGTACCACGATTACAATTGTCGCGAGCGTGCGACTGCATCAATCACGGTCACCCAATGAACCGCGTGGGCTCTAACTACACAATTATACACGCACAGCAAGAGAAGGAGGGAGTACGTAACCAGCTGTGTGTTAGGTTCGTAGTCGCACAACCAACAGCCGTTGTCGTTGTATTAGCTGTTGTTTAGTGACCGTAGTTAGTTCATTATTGCCCTCGAGGGACAACGGCGCGGGATGTCGAGGAGACGCTAGGCGTCTGCAAGCGTCGTCGGACCGAAGAGGGAGAGAGAATGCAGATCACGTAGCTAATTGGTTGGACAGCCGAAGTGGCGAACTGTCGGTGTCGCGAGGTCGGTTTGCTGTACTTGGGGCACTCGCCGAATTTGTCCTCTGTCGAAATTACGTCGTTTCGTTAATTAAATTGCACGACCTGTCGAGCGTGGCCTTTGCGAAATATCGGTGCCGTATCGCTAGCGAGAGTTCGTCCATTGGTTGGCCACCTGTAGGGCGGAACTTCGAGTGTGATTACATCGTGTTTCAAGAACAATTTCGGCAAGGTTTGCTTTCGTATAATATATTCGTTGATCCGAGATAGGCGAAGTTCGAAGTAGTTCTTACCGACACTGTCTCGTTGGGTGGATTCTATAATTCAGGTGAAGGTGTAAGTAAGAAGGTGTCCGTAGGAGACGGTCCAAGGTGATTAACTAATATTAGGATGCTGTGCAAAACAGTTTATCCCGTGTCTCGATACTTCCAAAGCTAAGACATCGTCGCCCTAGCCGATGAACACTTGGGTTTTGTCTCTGTCGCTCGTCAAGAGACGCAGGCCAAGCCATAAACCGACCTAAAATGCCTACAAGTGACTAGTGCAACGCGTATATAGCTCTACGTTTAAGAAACTCGAACTGTATCGCACGCAAGGATAACGAAGAATGTTATCCTCCCTGGGAAAGAAGATAAATTTCTCAAAATTAATTCCAACGAACTCCTATCAAGAAAGTGTAATCTCGCTAACACAGTTAATCGATTTAATTGAGCTCGACGAAGGAACGTCGCTCGAGGGACAAGGAATTTCGACTTGTCGCAATTCCTTCTACACTTTGCTCGCTAATGTTAGTGTCCAAAATTCGAGGGAACAGACAAGTTGTTAGAGTTTCAAGGAAAGCTTGCAAACCGAACCGAGACAAGTACTTCGGTTACGTCAACGGGAATGCTCTTAACTAGTGGCACAAACACCGTTGGTCGGTGTCTTGTTCGAATCTTGGATCGTCGCCACGACCCGGTTTCTAGCTTTTCCAGAAATTGAAAGGTGTCTCTTCTGTGCAGCTACTCGTCACTTCCATTAGAACAAGTCCAGCTCGAGAGCTTTTACGCGGTATAAACGCGAAACTCGATGCGCAGCAAGCGTCAAAGTCTCGTGTAATTTCTTGTTGTGCGAGAGAGCAGCCTTTACGTGGAATTAAACCTTGCCCTGACACGATTCTACAAAACCAATGCCTCCGATTTCTTCTTATGGTCTCGCATACAAATTATACAGAAATTTAACATAGAGAAATCGGTTGCAGTAATCTTCCAGCGTTGCGACAGAGAATTAACGTTGCTTTCGCACAGTTCGTTAACAATAAATCGATGATTATCGCGAAGTATCGAAACTGAATTTCAGCTACAAACATGTTCCAACAGATCACGCGGTATCTCGTAGCGCATCGCGGAAATACTCAAACTATTCGTTTACCAGATATATTTATACTTCTCACGATCATGTAATCGACTATCGCCCGGAATCGATTCTCTTGAATTGCTTCGCAGTATTTACAGTTGCCCGGAATAGCTTCGACATCAAAGTAAAATCAGGAATCGTTTAAGTTCAGTGTTGGCAAATATTTGCCAGCAGAACGATCGCGAGTGTACGCAAATATTCAGCGTTTCGCTAGAAAGTCCTTAAAGAATGAAAATAAACAGTTCCCGAAGCTGAACAAATGCTGATTCTGAAACTACTGTGGTTGGAGATCTTTAAATTAAACAGACTATTAAAATTTCTTTCTTCAAACTCTAAACGGTACGTATCTATTGTGAGCCACGAACGAAACCCGGAAGAAGCAAAAAAGTGCTCAACCATAATTAAACAGACCTCGACTCTCAAGTTGCGCAAGCAAAGAAATCTCCAAACTCCCCCAAAACAACAAAAGATCCCAGCTCCACGGCTTCCCTCGTTAAAACGATCCTCGATATCGAGTTTCTCGACTAAACAAATTCCCGAGACCTCTCGTTTGAAGGGGAAAAAGTAGCTCAACCACCACTAGGCGTCTCGCGAACCTCGCAATAAGCTTTTGATAGAGCGAGTTCGTCGTTCGCGGTTCGTCGTCGAGGTTGTAACTAGCTGCAAAGTCGAGAAACTTTGTCTACTCGCGGAGAATTCGCAGACTGAATGCCAGCGGTGTTTCGGTGGCACGCAGAACTTCAATTCCGGAAAGCAAACGGTTCTTAAATAACTGATGCGACCTGAGCACATCCTAAGACGCGTCAGATGTCACGCTCTCTTGCATTTTATGCATCGACCTGCCGGGCTTGAACAGTCGCTGAGATCGAGCAGCAACTTTGAGCATCGAACTCTCCGCAACCTGGCTCTCTACCTCTTTGTCGTTCGCGCACGCCTCGTTGCATGCATTATTCATCGCGAATCGTGACTGATACCAACGACGTGATACTTTTATCGCGGTTCCGCTCGCGGTTCACGGTTCGACTATGGTCGATTCTCGAGCGGTCAACTTCTTTGCGATTGACCATCTCCTGTGTGGTTTTTTGATTAATTTGTGCGTTCCTTGGGGGTGTCTTAAAAAGTAGGGACAAGAAGTATCTTTGTAGACAAATATAGAGAGGGTTGAAGAGGAAATAAAAGACAAGAGAAATGTATTTGAGAACAGAGTCGGGAGAAAATTGTCAGCTCGTACACATTCTTAAAATTACAGTAGTATAACCAACTCGTATCTCCGACCAGCAATTGCTCTATCTCGCGAAGCAGGAACCAATACTTTTTGTCAAACCAAGCGACATCCTGGACAAGACAGATAAATATCCGACAACGGGTCATTTCTCCACGAAACTCTAAGCGATTATGAGAAACCAACGGACGTGAATGGACGACACTGGCCGATTCGAAAAATAAACGATCCTTTTTCATAAGAAAAAGCTGATTTATAGAAAAGAACCTCGCGAATTGACAGGATAAAATCAATTTTGATCGCATCTTGATTCGTTTACAAAGACGGTTGCGTTCGTGAAACCGAAAATTTTCACGAATCTTCCTCTCGATGTGTCTACGAGTGAGATCTTTGCATCCATGCGAAAATGTCTCGCGAAAGACGATTGACAGTCACCTAGATTGCCCCTGTCGATATTTCCGCTCAACTGAACTTTGTCGAACATGCACTTCTTTCTGTCTTTTTTAAGGGGGAATGGGATCGAGTGCTTCTCCCCGTTCGATTCAATCGAAATCCTTCTCTGTCGTAGACGTCTTCTTTGAGCACTTGTTTCGCGGCGTAGGAATTGATGTGAGATTGGAAACTTGAAGCGAAAAGGGAAGGAAGGTAAAGAGGATTAACACCGTGGAAAGACTTTTGCACGTCTCACTTGGAGTTAGGCTTTTGAATTATTGCCAGACTTTTATTACAGATGGGTAGATACGTTTTGGAAGGTTGATTCGTCGACGAGGTTAAAGACTCGGTTTTTTTGTAAGTACCCGACGAGAGTTACTTAGAACATCTTAAGTTATCGACGCGTGCGATTCCACTCGACGAATAAGCAAATGGGACTCGCACCGAATGTATTGGACAAGTTTTAATTGCTTCTGTTAACCAAGAAACGGAGATGCGAAGGAAATACTAGCTGGAGGATTAAGCTCTAATTGCGAGCTTCTTCGTTCTTGTACGATAAAGTATCAATTGTTCGATGCGGATTGTTAATACCCTTTGAATTGGAGATACTTTGATTACTTTTTTGTTATTAGTAATCAACGTAACATAAACTGCAAGGTTACGAATTCCAGTCCGCAGAGCGCGCGATGATTCCAAATTTTTGACTCTCGGTGCACTTTTAAATTAATTCAAGCTAACCAGAGAAACTTTCTTTCAACAATTTATCACAAACAACACTTTATATCATATCTTTGCATAATGTAGCTTCGTGAAAAGAAAAAAAAAAAAATTAATAAGCGCAAAAATACGCAACACAGGGAACTTATTTCTCAGAGGAGTCGGCACGTGGCTCGAAGCGACGTAAATAATGGTCGCAGAGAGAATCAGTCGCGTCTGACTGTGTCTGACTAGAAACCGCATTTTCCACTGCGAGAATCCCACCCGGAGCTTCATGACGGCGATAACCGTCGACCAGCGGTTTCCACCTCATGAATTATTCCACGCATACGTGGCATTTGCTCTATAAACCGTTGCCTGACATCTCGAGCGGCGATCTCGATCCGGCACGGTGCATTTGATTCCCGGTGATCGTTTGATTTCACGGCGAGCGTTCGCGTATTCCCTTCACGAAATTCATCCGTTTGCGTCTCCCCTTTTGGCCCGTGGGCTAAGTTGTTCCGGGTGGCGAGGACTTTTTTTTATTTCGACCTCGCTTTCCTACAGCCTTGGAATTCGTATTCGGTGCCTTTGAAATCGATCGTTTCGAGGGATTCAAGCGTTCTTCTACGGTTATCGATCCCGGCTTCTTTCTTCTCTCAGTTACTTAAAGTTCTCCAGAGGAATTAAGATTATCGTTGTTTCGAATAAAACGATGGCAAAGTGTGAGTTTCTTAGCGAGTTACCAACGGTTCCATGGAGATACTGGTCGTTCATTTTTAAACAGTTCTCGAGAAGTCTGATGCTTTAGACCGAGAAAGCCGCCAAGGGTCGAGCGAAAATCGTAAATTTCTCCATATTCCTGCGAAAACCTACTTCTACGATTGGAATAAACCGCGCGACGAGTTACTGAAAAGCCGAAGGGCTCTTCAAAGTTTTTAGACGCTCCGGGGTTTTTTTTTTTTTATTCCGTCGACGAGCGCGCGCGGAAAATCAGTCAAAAAACGTCGAGTGCCTGATGCGAGGAAATCGAGCGCCGTTTCATTGGCCGCTTAATAAAATCCAATACTTTCCACAGTAGAGTCGATTTAGAGGGCTTCGATTGGCAGTTGTAAAGAGTGGAACGCAGCTGCGATTCAACCGAATCTATGAACGACAAAAAAAGAAAAAAAAACAAACAAATAAAAGTACATGTTTGGTCTGATATTTTCCGCATATTGAAATTGTTGCTCTGCAGTTGGTATTCGCGAACGAAGTTAGGTCTCAACCAAACAATTTACTCTCTGTACATCTCCACTGCGTTGTAACTCGAGAAACTCGATTCGAAGGGTTGCTTGCGTCATCAACGGTGCGGTTCGAGCGGAGACCCATAGATTTTACGCGAGGGTGGATCTCTTCTTCGAAATCAGACCGTTATACATCCCGTGGCTCGCCTCGATTCTCAAGATTGAGGTGAAAAGAATAAGCTCGTAAGGGTTGAATAAAAAGGAAAAGAATATCAAGTACCCACAGGTGTCAATAATGGTTCGTGATCGAACACGGAAGAAACTGACTTCGATTTTCACATGAATTTTATTAAAATACATTCGTTGGAAATGGTTCGCATATGACGCCTTTTATTTCCATAATATCTCTATTCCTTGAAACACTTTTTCAAACATTCCCGGTGACTTTCGTTCTCCGCTCGCACAATTTCTCTTTACTTCTACACAGTGCACCGCACCTAACAATGTATAATACTTTGCACAATATAATCTTTACCAATTCATCTTTGTCACGTTCAAATGTCCCCCATAATCTCCCCTATTCTCCGTGAAATTCCTATTTCTTTCAAAGCCACGTACTTTGGCGTGGCTCTTTTATACGCAACGTGAAACGAAACACCCCGTGTAACGCTTTATATAGGTGGACGTCGACTTAACTAATCGTGCCAGTGCGGGGCTTCCCCGGCTTCGCTCGCGTCTGACCCTACGGGTTCGCATCGCGCTGCAAAATGCACGCCATTCTATATGACCGCGACGTATTTATTAACATTCGCCGACAGGCTTACAGCTCGACGTCGTCGGAGCGGCCCTACGTTGCTCGCAACGGCACTGACAGACGAAGCTGTAATTTACGGTTCGAAGTAACCTGTCCATCGTTGCGAACGTCTCTTTGGAATCTTTTCGCAGTCGTCCATCGTGCAGCGTAACGTGTGCCATTATATCTTTTTCACAGCGGAAACCATGCGAAAAGACAGCGAATTCGTTTATTGCTTTCGACGTTGCAGAGAACACGAAAGTGTCTAATTATTTCTTTATAAGAGCTCTTAAAATCACGAACTACAAATTTCCAAACGCGAACGGGAATTTCGCGTCGACAGAGCTAACAGAGAATAATAATGCGAAAGAAGAGCTACGCAGTCGACGCGAAATGATTCAATAAACCGGTTATTCATCGGTGATTTTAATGCGATAAGGTAGCTGGAAAACGCTCGTTGGTACTTCATAATTTCGTTGGCCGAACAATATTTTTGCGGTCCCTTGGTCGCCAGTTGCGCAGAATGAAATTTCACAATGACAACAGGCAAGCTGGCCGAATTATCGGCATAATCGAATGACGAATCGGCACGCGCTCAAGCCTTCGAATTCCTCGTCCAAGCAACGTTTCAACGGGTAACTGCGTTATTTCCGGACACGCTGCATCCGTCCCCCAACCGTCGATTGAATTAGTTTTTCACCGAACGTTCGAATTATTTTCACGGAGCGACAACAAAGCACCGAAAGCTTCTATTGACCGCGAGAAATCAGATCCCGCGCGTATTTTGAAATTCATGCCGGTAAAGTTTGAACAATCGTGCCGGTGAATTGGTCGATGAGATTATAATGTAGAGACATTGTACGGTTTGAATATTTTCACTCCTGTTGTCGAACGCGCGAGCTTTTCTTTCACGAGTCCAATGTGATTTGTGGAATATTTAATTGGTTAATACTTGGAGCCTCTGATATGAATAACTGTGGCAAAAAATATTTCCTTTTAATTAAAAATGATTCTGTTTGATAAAACACGCAGCGCGATTGTACGTTCATGATACGATAATAGGTTTAACTCTACAAAGTCTTTTCTCGGAACTACGGAACGGTAGAAAAATAACGTAATTAAAAATGTAAAGAACATGCACGGACAAGAAACTCTTTTAAGTATTTAAATCAGTTGATTACACGTTATACCCCGCGTTAAAAGGATAGAAATATCAAGGAACGTTATATTCCTCGGAGAGCGCGTCGACTTCCAGTCAGGGATGCAGATCACGTATTAAACGTTACCGAAAGCGTTAGAAGGTCCTTCTAACAGGAAATTTCTTCCCTCGGGTAGTTTCTCGTCGCACCATTCTATATAATTTCACAAAAACGAAAACGTGAAATAGCAGTGGACACCAAAATCGTTGTTTAAAAAAAAAAGGTAGTAGATAAAAGGAAAGAATGAAGGAAAAGAAGACTGTACCAGGGTATCCACCATTATCCACAGTTCTAGATTCCCCGAGGCTCGTATCTCTAACGTTATAAAGCCACCACAGGGACAAGCAGGTGCGAAGTAACGTACGAAACGGATGGAGCATTCACGTTCGCTCCTCGAGTCGATTGTCGTCGCGCTTTCACGAAATGCAACGTCTTAACTTACTTTGCTTAAAACCTACCCACTCCTGAACCAGACGTCGAGGAGGCGTCGTCGAATGGATGCCTTGGCTTTGACTCGGCGAGGAATTCAGATTAAGATCTACGATCTACATGGTAGCGTGAATTCTGCAAGGAATTGTTGAATAGAAAGAAAATTCTTAAACGAATGTAGAACATCAGCGTTGTAGTTACAACTGAAAAGTAATTCTATTTTATCGCGAAGGGTTTCGAGTTCGAATCTAGGTCGAACGACAGCAACCAGAGAATATTCAGAAGATCGTACAATATTTTATTCTTGCTTGCTCAAACAACCAGTGGCCCACTTCTCTTTTTATGAAAAATAAAAAAAAAAGAAATAGTAGAGACAGTAGACGATTTTCATGGAAACCCAGTGGCGCCTCGTCGAAGGAGCCGTGTCCAAGCGAACGAAACGCGAGACGACACGGAACGGCGCGCGGTTAACTCTCGAAGACACTTGGCAGCGATCGTTGGCAAGAAATGGCGCGGAAAGTAGCGCGCGTTTAAAGCCAGTCTATCCGATGAGAAACGTCCTCGGGACGGGTTATGCGTCCGCTGCAGTTTTATGATCTGTTCGCGAGGGGAATTTCTTAATACCCTCGGCCTGACGCACCGCCTCCCTCGTATAGGTGTTCCTGTCTCGTAACGACGAGGCTTTGGAGCCTCGATAAAATCGATGCGTCGCTCGTGCTCCTTTCGGGAACGAGATTCTGCGATTTTCGCGTGACTGCAATCGCTGCTACGATTTCCAGCCGACTCTTGTTACATCCCCGCTGGGGGCGGCAATAGAGGAGCTTTGATATTTATCTTGGGGGATTGCACGGTTGGATATTGCTAATTTCCACGGCGAACGTATCGCTTTTTGCGTGCAGATTTCAATGGGAACGATCTCGATTTGCGTTGGTAACGGTGGAATATAAACTGCATAGAATGTCATCCACTTTGAGAAAAAAATCCTTCCAATAATGCGAACGAAAATGCTTTGAAATTTATCGCGCCACTGAGCATTCTGTAAAACATTGTTCTCTGTTAAGTTGGACTCGAATCGTTAACAATTAAGTCAGCGACGTTAACGTTTTGTTGCACGTGCGAATTATTCACCCCCTGTCTCGTGCTCGACGCGTTGTATTTCCGCGTGCCGTTTTCCAGGGCCATTCACGAGCAATCGTTTCCCGTGCCTCTAAAGCCTCTTCGTTATTGAATCTCTAAATTACAGTCATGAAAGGAAGCGGCGTAACCGGGCTGGCGTGCGCCACGATGCATTCACAGCCGAAAAGGGAGCAAGCGCGAGGTAAAGAGGGTGAGAAAGAGGGCTTGAAGTCGTATTTATGGGAGATGCGGTGCGCCTGCTGGTATTGAGCCTCAGAAAGTGCTACTTTAACATCGGCGATAATGGCTGACTCGTGAATCGATGCGACCGGGTAATCGCATATAATTAACGAACTTATCACCAGCTGCTTCTGTTTAATTGGATTATCGCAACGATCCACTCCGTTAATGAATTTAATAAATCGAACATTGGATAACAGAAAAACAATCAAAGATAATTCTTCTAATGTTTACCGTTTAAATAAGCTACCCCGCTCGTAGATACTTCATATCTGCTCAAATTGTGTGTGTAATCCTTCTAACAACGTATACACAGAAGCTACTCCACAAAATTGAAGAGAACTTCTTGCCACTGTTAGCTAAAAAGTTCTTTCGCATTTCTTTGGTCCACGAGTGCATTCGTGCACCATTCAGAGTCTAATATCCGGCTCCCTCGAAACGCGCGTTTGACCGTTTGCTCGGGGCAATTTTCTTGCCGCAACGAAAATGAGAATCTCGTCCCCCATCGTGGACGAGCATCTAGTCCGCTCTAGTCGCTCGAAACGGAAGTATCGTGGGCCTCTTCTTGTACGGTCCGTTCTCTTCATCGAGCTTACAAGCGGAACCTTTCGAGCTTGTACACAGCTGACTCTGCTTACCAGAGACCGAGCAATCAGCTAGTTAGCAACGTTTCGCTCTTCCTCGATTTTTCTTGCTCTCTCGGCTCGTTAACGGAAACAGAGATCTTCGAATAGAAGAGGATGTACCGCATGAAATACTGGCGATATTACTTTGAAGTTATTCGGATTACTATTTATATTCCGTTCCGAACGAATATGCTTTTTACGAGATTGGCGATGATACGCCATTTATCGTTTCGTTTGATGCTTCCATTTCTGTTGCTTGACTGGTAACGATAAAAATGTATCGTCTCTTGGAGAACGCTTTAAAAGCCAATAATAGAAACTGTTAGAAATTTTAATGGAACTTCATGAAGTTTTCGTATTTCTTGTCGACTGCTAACAGTGAATTTTAACGTGAAGAGAGCAAAGCTACATTATTGCTTTCAATTTTACAACTTCAAGATATAAAGTACTTTCATCTGTACAAATTTATTTTAACAATCCCGAGTCTCATCGCTTAAAAGAGCTCAGCTCGCATCGAGCATTAACGAGCTACTATTCCCAACGCAAACACAGTTTTTTCAAGGCGTTGCTTTTAGTCAAAGGCCAGCACTCTAGTAGCGGCGCCAGCTCCATCCGACGGTTAAAAAATATACGAAAATCTCTCATTTTGCTGCTATTTATGCTCCTCTGTCGCGCACTCTCGTCGAGTACTCTCCATAAACGTCCCAAATTGTCCAGTTAACGGTCGTAAACCACTCATCGGGTATCTCTTTTGCAAACAGAGGAACGACTCCAAGTACCAAGAGACATTGCTAATTTAAAAGACACAAAGATGAAATGTTTCTGAAACAACCTCTAATCGTTCACGAGCACGCAGTTACGCAGAATTTCGCGGACGGCGTATCTCGTACCGCGATTTAAGTCGCTTGGCCTGTTGCCCGTAAAACAACGAAGATCCTCGCTCTCCTTCTTCGTTAGTTTGCGACGAACCCGACTACTTTATCTTCCGCCTCTGCACTGGACTTTACCAGCCTCTCGACGTAATTTACCGCGACGTAAAAAAAGTCTCGGGGATGAAGTATGATACTGCTGGCAGGGCTCGCGAAATAGTTGCTGGAATTGTGTTAACGAGTAAACGGAACGTGCGGCGTTAGTCTATCGATAGATGGACTGTGTCAAGTTGGATGTCTGTGGATTCTTGGTCTCGTGTTTGACAAGGGATATGAAGGGCAGATTATTCGATCGTGGGTGTTTGGTTTGACTAATGTGATTAGATTGTGGCGATTTCGTTAACTTGGAATATGGGTTAATACCGACGTGTATGGTTGTATTATTTGGTTTATCCGTTAGTCCATTTTATCTTTTCGTTTTCGCGCATTTATCGTTGGCTCAAGAAGTTAAATTTGTCATTCTCCTTGCGTACAATAATCCCAACATCGTTCATTGGATGAAGAACATGTCTACCTACTGTGTATTTCGAAGTCAACCCTGACTCTGGCCCGTATAAAGAGTTCAAGCGAGCGAATTTCGTGAGAGAACTACAAGGATTCGTAGCCGGAGGAAAAGTTAGCAGAAAGCTGGCTGAATCGCGAGGCGTTAAGAGTAATGGCACACCTCAACGGCCCCGGTGTTTCTTACCTTAATACTGTACCGTCGTCGAAACTGTCGAAGCTAGAACTTCTTTGCTTTTATGTGAGGGTCCATAAAAGAAGAGCAGACTTAGGTGGGGCGGTTTAAAAGTGGAACTTACAGCCGGTTCCTAGGGACTTTGGTCCCGAGTAATGGATTGAAGCGGCGTTTTTAAAACATTATTGTACGCTCGAAAATGTGCAGCTTAGTAACCGCGTCTTCTCGCCAATCCTTGGAGCTAGTTATTCAATTTGTTTTCACTTCGGTTGGAAACCAGATTTTTCTTCACCCTTGACTTCAGATGTTAAAAATAGAGTAATGTGTAAGCATTAATACGTAAAAATTCCTGTTCCCACATTTTATCCAATCTCGTAATCGATAACAAAAAATATTCACGCGTACCTCTATTAAATCGACACTCAACGAACCAGCAACGAACAATCCCCACTGTTCCAATTCCTTCTATAAATATGATCCGACAATAAAAGCAGTTCCCAAGTGACTTGGCGCCAATAAATTCCCAGCGTTTTAGGTCGAAAAGCCACGAAGGGCGGGAACGAAGGAAACGGAAATTCGAGTTTGGCAGCGTCGCAAACGCGGAAGGAAGGGTAAAAAGCCCCCTGGCTAGAGGTGTGAATTCCAAAGAAGTAGCGAAACGACGAACCTCGATAAAGCATCGGTTCGCGAGCCTCGTACGCGCCTTTGCGCGCGATTTTATCTCATTTCCCTTACAGTATCGAACCGCTTTGAAGCGTGAGCTAGCGCCTTCTCGCGTGCACCGTTCTGCGTGTGCAGTTTATCTTGTTTTCCGTTGCTGCAACGTTCAAGGAACGTCCGTTGGGACCATTGTCTCTTTATTCTCGTTCGTGGGTTCAACGAAAGGGTGCTGACGCGTCGATATCGAGAATCGCGAATAAACGGGACGCGGATTTTCTACGTGTTTTGTAGGATTAATCGTTCGAGTGCCATGGGTCGTTTCAGAAATCCGGTTGAACGATGCAGTGTCACGCTTCTCTTATTTCAGGAACAAATAAATTTACATAAGTAAGAGCAAAATTGTGTGCGTAGCTCTTATTCGCTTCTTTGTTAAAAAATAGTTGCTACGGAGATTAAGATAGCAAAAGTTTCTCTTTGGTTCGAGGATACTCGAGCTCCCTTTGATGCTCAAACGGTTAAGGATTTTGCGCATCGAAGATTGATAGACGTTTCTGAGAAGTATGGTAAAATTGAAATATTGTAAGAAGATTATTCTATCGGTGAAGCGATTTATCGTTGATATTTCCTTTATTCTCAAATCGGTGAGAGCGAAGCAACACAAAGATCCCATTGATCTTCATCATTTACCTTACGACCTATGTACAGACAGTTAATTACGAGTTCGAATTGTACGCTTTATCCGACGACGAATTTTCCCGGGGCACTTTAAGCCCAATCGAAATTAATTTCCACGCGAACGGATCAATGACAATGACGTTCCTTTCTAATACCCTGGCGCAATTATACGTCGAGCATCGATGAAATGAAGCGTTGCAGGGCGCCGCGTTAATTACGCGCCCCGGAACAAAAGCGTCTGACGGGGGGGATTTTATTTAACGAACGCTCCACTTTAGGTTTCCCTGTCTGACCTGTAAATCAGAAATTATAATGAACGTTTAAAGCGACGGTAGAAGCAAACTGGTATATGGGAAAAGGAGACGGAACTAAAACGAGGATAAACAGAAGCAGAAACGGATCAAGAAGAGCTCAGGGGGATACGAAGGATCATAAAGTGGCGTTCTAAAGCAACATTACGGGCAGAATTGCATCGAACAGAATGGTCTGTATGACAACGTCCGTTTCGTGGCCAGAACGGGCACATCGTCGCGCATAAACCCGCCCACGTAATTGCTTTTCGGTTCAGCCTCGGAAAACCGTTAAGGAAGCTCGAAGCTTTCTCAATATCACCGAACTGCAGTCGTATCAGGAAGCTGTTGTCGCGGAAAACTTCTTTAGAGACGAGATACCGACTCTGATTACCGATTCGAATTCAAATTCAAATGAAAAACAATATATACGATGCATTTTACCATGGAAATTTTTATTTAAAAGATCGTATCTCGCTCGTATCTTCTGTGTTCCGCAAAAAATGTAACGATTTCTTTTAAAGATTTAACGGAAGATTATCCACTGTATCATCTGGGCATTTTACCAAAAAAAAAATTTCTCATTGGAGAACAAAAATTCGTTGAAGTTACGATTCGAAGCTTAACGTTGGACTGTCAGCCGCTTCCGGCTGGAACGAAACGAGCACGGAAACGCGGATCGACTGACAGGCTGACGAAAAAAAGGGGATCTCGTTGCAGCGGAGTCTGAACGCGGTTGAAATATGCACTTCTAACCAGCCCGGTTCGAGCAAATTCTCAATTTCACGAATAAATCTCGATCTCGCTGACCGGTTTTTCGCGTAACTGCTGCGCCCAATATTGCGGTGGTTGGCAGTTTCCGGCGTGACCAGTTCCACGTGCACGTGGAATTGTTCTTCGAGTTCGATACCAGTACCCGACGGTTAACTGACGTATTCATCATCGTACGCGCCTGGGAAAGCCTCGGACGGAAACGTGCCGTTGTATGGGGTGCACGTGCTCGAAACGAAACATTTCTCTTTCGGGCAGCTGTTTAAATTTCTTGGTGCATAATGAGACAAATAGCCCGCCTGTTTACGTTTGAATGATTTATGAGTCTTCCAGATTGTGTGTTAATTAACGGTAAACTCGCCTTTTCATTTTGATTAACACTTTCGGTACGAAAGCCGTGTACACAGGGTATTTATAAAATTTCGCATATATTCCACCAGTTTATTTTGCAGCTGAAAATAAGATTAAAATATTAGATAACAAAAAAAAGAAAAATAATAACCATGAAATAAACAATTACAAATCTACAGCATTAATAAAGGATAAGATGGGAAAATTGGTTAAAAAAGGATCAGAAAAAATTAATGGGAACGGGAAATTATAATAACTGAGAGCGGTTACATTAAAATTTCACGCAAACAATTAACCAAGCGCATCAACATACCTCGCAACAAATTGAAACCGCGGACGAACGAAACATTACTCAATCCTACACCGTTAGACCGTGAAAGGTGAAACTTCGCGGAGTTGCAAAATTTTCCTGGGTTCCTCGAACAACGCCAGATTTTTTTATCCGTCCGATACGTTACCACGTTACATTAACCGTCTGGAGTGTAATGAGAAGAAGAATCATCGTGGCTCGTTCCGTCGGTTCTCGTTGATCGATGTATCGTTGCGCGGCGAGCAGAAATTTCACGATATTAACGAACAACCGGAATCGGTCGCCCGTCGCGTTTCCGCAAGGACGTTGGTGAAACTTGGGTGATTTATACCGTTGAATTATTTCGTCATGCATTAATCCACGAGGCCGTGAAACTTCCGACTAATTCCTGTGCGCTGGCCAACTTTTTCCGCGAGCATGCGCACGTTTTTCTTTCTTTTTTCCATTTTTTCTTTTTTTCTGTTTTTCAGTGGAATTTTATTCACCGATTCCTCCACTGTCACTCCCTTTTGTTTTCCGTATTTTCGTCCACCGTTATCGAATCCTGAATTATTCCAGTCTATTCCAGTAAAAAGAAACTAGGTCTTCGATATAATCGTACCGTTAAGTAAAGCTGCAGTGGACGAAATAGCGGCATTTTTTTTGAAAAGGAAGCCAATCTCTGGCGAAACGTTTTCCAGTCCGAGTCAGGGTAAGAATGGAAAGAAAAGTTGGTGGAATTTTTGATGAATAAAATTTCGAAGATAAAGAGGAGCAGCTGCGGTTAAAAATAAAAAAGGAGGCCATAGATTTAAGAACAATAACGAGTCGAAATCGTAATTGGCAAAGTTTTCGACTGGGTGTCGCTTGGACCGAGTCGTCTCTCGCTCTCCAAACTCTTCCTTCTGTGTGTTGACTAGCGACGACAGGCTTGAAAGGATAACGCCACTATAATTCATCGACATGGAAACGAATTCAGACCGTTTAAAGGGAAAGGGAAATAATTTGGTTGCAATTAACGCTTGGTTGGATTTTGTGTTTGCATAAAGAAACAATGTGTACGTTTAACATATTGTTATTGCATACGTTTGATTAAAACGAAAACAGAAAACAGAAAATGTTGCGAGACCATCGAATAAATATACATTAAAAATTCTGTCTTTCGATTGGTTTTTAAAGATTAATATTTTCATTGTAACAAGCTGTATCAGTGTACCGGATGTATTTAAATAAAAACAGTTTTGTTTCTGCACACTTCCCACAACGTTAACCGCAGATAACTCAGAGGTCGGCAAAGTTCTGTCACGTGCCGAGCGTTGATTGGGTTTCATCGATATCGAGGGTTCAGTGAATTTAACAAGATTGAAATTGACAAGTTCGCGCGATCCAAAACCGTCGAACCGCAATGGTCAAGTTTGTCGAAGGTGTATCCGGTTTAATTTGTCAAAGGCAAAGTTTCCCGTGCGCTGATCCACGTTGAACCGAATGACGTGTCAGCTTGTCCGGTGTAATTCGTCATCGGTCCTATGGGGCTTTAACTCGTTCAATTGGACGAACTAAAATCCCCTGTTCGAACCAGGAACATGATAACAATTTGCTGGTGAAAATTGATTGTAATTATTTACGGGAGCAATCGACGTTTGATTTACCGCTCCATCGCACTTAACGCTTTCCATTTTATTCTCAAATCTAATTCGATCCGTCGATTCATAAGGCAAATAGTAAAACTTCACGAGTTCTTGGCTCCATTCATAGTTACAAAGTCAGCACGCAAGGTCTGGAGGATCCGACTGGCGTCTCGAGATCTTCATCGAATGGAAGAAGAAGGAGAAGAAGCTCGAACAGTCGGTCGTTCCCTCAAGACCGGCGCGGAACTCGAGAGCAAGTCCGCTAATTACGAGTTCGACTTATCATTGTCCGTAATCCGGGCCTCTTCTCTTTCACCAGCTTCGTTTCTTCAGCACCGAGTTCGCGTCAGGAAACTTCGTCGGTCCTAATTATGTCGGTGGCGCGCGACGCGAAACTTTTTCTGCGGAAATATCGTCCGTATCGTCTCGTTCCTCGCCTGGAATCGCTCGTTTGTTTCATTCAAAGCGACCCACCTCGGTTCGTTACTGGCTGTCGAGACACTTTATAACTTTTGACATGCAAAACTCGCCGGCCGTTACTTTGTCGCGTCGTGTTTCCTTTAAATTCAGCGCGAATTTTCTGTCGTGCCCTGCATTTTTTTACAGCGTTTGTCGCTGAGATTGATGATAAAAAATATGATACGCAAAAAACGTCAACTTCAAACGAATGCGTAATGTATACATTTTTAGAAAATTTAGGTCGCATTATTAAAGCGGTTTGATTAAAAAGTGTAATCGTAGACAAATTCGCGATTCCATATTACTAATGAGTTAATAAGCAGTTCCGACTCGAGTTCTTGGCTCGAAGAAGCGCCTAAGTTAGTCCGCTAAGCAGAAGGAGGGGTTGGACGATAAGAAGTTCCTCCTCCAAACCTCAAAACTTGTTATTACGATATCGCGGTAAGCCGCGTAATTATGATTCTCGCTGGTTACGATTACGTCGACGGTGTACCTGGATTTTGGGCTAATTATCCCCTCTCGCGATACTTTATTAACGCCCCACGATGATAACGCTTACCGCGCTCGGTTCGTGCAATTTTTCCTTCTATTTCGACCCAGCATTGCGATAAGAGTACTCGTTCGACGATACCGTCTCCGACAAATATAATTACTTTGACATTCAAACATTCTTTATCCCGAATATTATACTAGATCTTTTATTACGACAAAGAAACTGCTTCAACCATCCCTAAAAGATAGAGGAAAATGGTCTTTATGTTCGTAAGAAAAAATGACAAAACTGTACTAGTTCTAACGTTCGAGGCTAGACTGCACCTCTTTTTTATTTATGTATTACATTAGCTCGTATTCGGAACACTCTGCGTATTAGACAGCTTTCCTCTACTCTCAAAGAGATTGTTGGGGGCTAATTCGATAAAGATCGCAATCAATCGTTAATTGAGCGCAAAATTTGATTACATCCCCCTTGTTGACCGTTCGATCGATGCACGTCAGCGGTGTCTACGAACAAATATCCCTAGATCCCTGACACAACTGGCGTTATTAATCCATGGGACAATAGCAAACGTTCGACGTGTCCGCGAAACTGTCCATGTGCTACCATCTAGATCAGACCGCACCATCGATCCCTATAGCAACCAGACCCTGTATTTCCCTCGGGTATCGCGTCCGAGCCGCAATAACTCGAGCGGTCGACCACGAACTCGTCGGAGAATTACTTCCATCGACGCGTCGAACTCGATTTTCGACGCTTAAGGCGTCGTTCCGCCGGATTACGGGCCGCGCAAGGGACAGGGCTGAATGGTTCTCCCCGGAAACTCGGTCAAGAAGCGGCAAATCGATCGGTTTCAATGAACAGCCTATAGAACGCGCCCGTTTTCGAGGCTTTAAACAACCAAGTGCTCGTAGGATGATACAATTTTTGGCTACGTTGAAAGCTACTCGATGACGTTGCTGATTTAAGCTGTGTTCCTTTAATTTTTCACATGTGCCGCGACACGAAACGACGGTCAAGGAAATCCATCAATATTTCATTGCAGTCCGTCAAAGCAATTTTACAGTTTCCCTCGTAAAAAGTCGACAGCCTGGCTTTGTAAACGGCAAGATATACGCGCTGGGCTTTCCTTTCTCCCATCGNCTCCTTTGCCCGCTTTTGAGTACTTTGAGCACAGAAAATATGGTGCTTGACACGATTTCGTCGGCTTTAAATAATTTATGCCGTGAGACTTCACAATTCCTTTCATAACTTTCTTTTTTCTTTGATTATTTTTACGAAGAGAAGAACGCGGAGAAATAATTGATTGCATGAAAGGTTTGGCGGTCCAATGTCTTTAACCATACATGTGGCCAGAAATTTGTATTCGCGTACGATGGGAACGAGACGGGTTGAAGTAGTCATTAATTATTCACACTCGTTCCGGACGAACGTGGTGAAACAGAGAAAAAAGAGGTGGCTCGCTTTCGATTAATTAAGAACCACCAGCTACCACGGCTCTCGTAACTTGATAGCTCTATGAATTTCCTCAAATATAACGCTCCCTTGGCTGTCTGCTCTTTATGGTTCTCTGAAAGAGCAATATTGTCAATTTAATTCTGTCTGAACGACGTTACATCGTCTCCGTGGTAGACACTTCAAAAGCCTGCTATAATACTTACATTACTGATCAAAGATAATATAAATTGCACCGTGTATCGCTTTCAGCATACGCGATGTTAAAATTACGAAAGTAATTTTAATAATGGCTCGTCATTTATTTACCAAATATCCATTAGTTCATGTCGAGCACTATTATCGTCAGTAATAATATATATTTCGTAATTGCTTCTTCCTTTCAAATAGAATCATATATCGCGTCGTCGATCGCGACAAGCAATGAAGCTAATTGAACGATTATCATTTATAATCGTCGAATATTCGAACGATAACATGTTTCAGCCAACGTCGACCCGCATGCGGGAACCACGTCCCTGTTTCGCTTCATTTCTCCTATATTTTAGTTTCATTTATTCTGTTTTATTTTATTTTACTTTTATTCTATTCTACTTTTATTTTATTTTACTTTTTTAATCCGCCGGTCGACCAGGTTACCAGTGAAATATTATGAGCAAAATCGACGAGTGGAATGCAGGTCGCATTCAAATAGCAATGGACACGCAAGCAAACGCGGAAACTCGATGCATCGACTCGATATATCGCAGGCTAGTCGGTACAGTAGCCTGTTCGATAGACGAGCACAATATGAGAAAGAAATACTTTGCAATTCCGTTATGAAATATTTATATTCTGCGTTCAATCGAGGGGTTAGCAGATAAGTATAGTTGGAACATTTCTATCTCTAGTAATATAAAATCCGATTGCCTGTCAAATATTGTCGAGCTGATGGACTGAATATTTGGTGAATACAGTTTAGAACAACTGAAACGAATTGTTCGATCGTTCGTGTAAATCTCTTTCGAAATCTCGTAACAAGGCGAACAACGTGTTCGCGATTTTCACTCTTTCTGATCGAGGTCGTCTGCAGCCGGCGATAAAAGGGTAGAATCCAGGTTTATAGAGGTACAGAGTTGCGATCCTCGAGCAGAGTGGTTGGATACTGTGGATCGGGAATCTCAGAATTCTTGGCGAAATCAGTGGAGAGATTTGTGTCCCGTTTGCTCGACCCTCGTCGGGTTTAAACACTATCGACACGATTGCAAGTCGGTAAACGAATGCTTAGGCGCCTTTTGCTGTTCACTGATTGCACCGTTTCACAGTGGACACTTTGAGAAACATTTACCAACTCAATATGCGTAGAACATTTTCGATGCCTGGAAAAATAAACGAAATAACAGCCTTTATTTTTCTCCCTTCTTCGAGGCAACACGCTCAATTTCAATAAGGGTTCTCCAAGGGAACGTTTCACTATGTGTGTGACTTTAAAACGATTTCGAAAGTACAGTAGAAACACGGTTTCTTTCATAGTTCCCTCGGGAATACGCCTGAGGCTCGGTTCACACCGTGCCAGTAGTATAACCCAGTATTGGTCAGGCACGTGTATTACTTGACTTTAATTTGACTTCGCGAAATTAAAACCTAACGAATCGTATTTATTTTTAGATTTATATAAACTATTTGATCTTCTGATGAAGATCAATAAGATATGTCCAATAATATTCTTACATAAATAATGAATTTTTGCAATCAAGCTTAAGGTGTATGGAAAAATAATTGCAGTCGAGGTTTCGATGTAATTGTTTCGATTTTTTTTATGGTTCAGAGTAAGAAATTAGCTCTGTTCCGAGAAAGATATTGTGAACAGAGCTTCAGAGAAGCAACACAGAGTGCACAGCTTGCTCGGCACGTGCAAACAGGAAGGCGTACGAGTCTCTATCCCCGGGATCTTTATCGAGTCGTTGGAATCTCAATATACCCAATGCCGGCATTCTCGACGTTTCCGTCTCCCCCCTGCTATCACCCCCTAATGCGACTTTGAACGACAACCAGAGGAACGTAGAAGGAAAGCGTACACTTGGCCGGGAGACAAAAGGACCCCCTGATGGTTGTTGCGATCGTTAGTAACAGTTAGGCGCCTCATCAGAACGGACGATCTCGCTGTGTGAACTTCTAGTCTTATCTAGTGGTACTGTCATCGTTTCCGTTCTTGAAGTAATTTTTAATATTATGAATTAAATTTACCGAGGTTTCGGTACTACACAGTCCTTAATGAAACACAAACAGTTCAACGAAGAGAAAATTTCTGGCTACTTGTTTAAATATTGAAACTTCTGCCGTGCGTAAATTAAATTTTTCAGAGATCCTGTTGCTCTGCAATATCCTTCTAAGCGTATTATAAATTTTGATTACACTCGGAGTGCTTCCAAGTATTACTGCGACAGAAGGAACGCGTCAACCCGGAAACCATGATGGCGAATTAATCTTTTCGTCGCCGATAATTTGACAGGCGAGAGTGTAGCCATCTCTAATCGTTTAGATAGGATCGTTTAGAAACAATTAATCCAGCCCAGCCAATTATCGTTGGCGTCGTTTCGGAAGAGCGATGGAGATCGATTGGTACGCGAAAGAAGTTGCCTGCCAAGAGAACTTCTACTCATGACATGGATAAATTCGTCCACGCCGGTTAACGTTTCAACGGACAATTTTATCTTGTAAATTAATGCCTGTAGACTTTCCTCGAGTTTGCGAGGGATAATAAAGCAACTGTCTTTTGTGCTTTCAATCATCCCGAAAGAACGAAGAAAAAAATATGAAGGGTAAGTATAATGCAGATTTATTGGAAATACAAAGCTGATGGAACGAAGAAATAATATAATCTACCCAAGTAGAAAAGGATTAAAGTAGTCAGACTACGAAATTGATCGGCTGGAGATGGATCACTCTTAATAAACTCCTTAATGTGAGCTACACGTTGGATTAGAAAAAGGAGGGAGAACTAAAAAAGTAGAAAAATGAATTTCCAGTGAACGAAGCTCTATTCGTTGACGGCAGGAATAAAATGTAATAGAAATAAAATATGATTGATTATTAAAGTTAAGAAACTTGAGAGCTTTCGGGAGGTATAAAACTGTGAACTGGGAAAGGAGTCTCGTTCATTTCTTTGCTTCATCGCCGATTTCGTTCCCGATGAAATCTTTCTTTCGATTTCCTTCTCACATTGCGTTGACCACTTTCCGGGGTTTAACAAACAGCGAACGTTATTTAAAAATCATAAGAGGTTATAGAGATGGTGTTGTTGGACTTCAAGATTATTTAAAGATCACAAGCAGAAAATTGAGACTATAACAAAGAAGAGAATTATAACAATTACCTCTTCTTCATTTTTGTATAATAATTTCTATTCGATCGTTCTTGATCGTAAAATATTTTCTACCACATTTTTCAACAAATTTGTGATTAATATCTTTTAAATATTGCGAAATGCAGGAATCAAACAGATCGTTCGCAAACGGTTTGCCAGTGCTCTCAGAAGGCAATCAACTTGCAAGAGGAAACACGATTATAAGTGTTTCGCTTTTGCGGTGCAGGCATCGACCGCCTGTAATTACATCCTCGCAACTTGTCAGTAGCCTAATTGAGGCAGCGTAATTAAAAGGGTGCCAGAGAAATATTCGGTCGGGTTTACGTCGGTCGGGTTTGACGTCGCGGTGGCCTGTATTTTCCATAAAGAAAACGAGGAGGATGGTGAAGCAACGCTTCGAATTGAACAAACCGCAGAATTGAAACGGTTTCTTGCGAGTGGCAGTTTCTTACGTGTAGTCTTTGCTAGGTTAAATCAATCGGTTTAATTAAAGTTTATTCGTAGCGGTTGCATCGTGGAGACTTCATTAAGTTGAAGTAAAACAAAATACTAAGAATTAGTCGTGCGTCGAAGCTGTTTGGCTGCAATTTAAATTAAACGTTACAGAAATGATCTCGAGTTTTTACTCTCCGAAAATTTTTTTTTCTTTTTTTTTCATCACTGCGAACAATTCTAAGTTTCAATCATTGATGGTTCGACTTTCCATTGTGTTACAGGTGCAATCTTCACGGAGGATCAAAAAGACAGCCCTTCGGAGTTGGCGTTCAAGTATGCCATCTACAAGATCAACAAGGACAAAACTCTGCTGGCGAACACGACACTGGTCTACGACATACAGTACGTGCCTAAGGACGATTCTTTCAGGACGTCGAAAAAAGGTGAGTCTATTTATTTATTGTATTCCATGTTCTTTATTCGGTAACCGAGCTTGATTAATCGGTGTCATAATATATTGTCGTAAATTCACGGAGAAATTCGAGATCCTTGTACAAGAAAATAACATTGTTCTGCTCAAAATTATCCGAGGAACCAATATCTTTCTTTACAAAATCCGTCTACCTTTCTCAACTCCCTGACACATAAAACACCAGGTCTACCTTCAATCACAGTAAAACGTATTTATTGCCTCGAAATGTCTGCAGCGAATGTCTCGACACAGAAACGTTACAGCGTCGATAAAGCACGAATTCCTTATCTGATAAGCAACGTTCTCGAGCCGCGACCCTTTCTATTTTGGAACCTTAATAAACTGAAGCTGAAAAAAGTAACAGGAGAGCCGATCGAGGAACGTTCGTCGGATTTCCGTTCATCGGTCAAACTACTATTCGCGCCGCGAAACTGATTTCCATCATCGATACTCCTTCGCGGACAGCCTCGTAACATTTTACGCTCGTCGAGAGGAAACGATGTTCCAGGCCGTGCACCGCGGAAGTCGAACGTAAAAATAGAACGAGATCGTCGCCCCTTCTCGGGACAATAATGTCGATCAGGAAACGCGGTAAACCAGACAAACTTATTTATTCGTATAGGATATCGTAAAACGTGTGAATTTGATAGAGGTCTATTTCGGTTGGCAATGATGGATCCTCTTTAAAAACGAATACCAGGTTGGAGCGGAAGAGAATATACTGGTTCTAGTGGCGAAATTAAATCGTCGCATTAACTGGAAAGTCCGAAAGTGGATCGTCGAATAAAACCGCGACAGTGGAAGGTCTGCGTTTAATCTCGTCCAATATGGAAGCGCTCTCTTAAAATCTTCGAATAGATTTCGATGCGAAACCTCGTATTTCCCTCTGAGTTTCAATCGAGGAACATTGTACAGATAATGGCAGAATTTGTCAAAGAATTTATAACGTTTCTAAAAATTCCACGATTCATATTTCGGTCAATAATTATCGCGACAAAATGAAACCACAAATTTTCTGCATTACTCGAGAGAATAAAAAGAACGAGAATATACACTCTGGATACATACCCGCTTTCCAAAGTGTATAGGAATCATAATTTCACCGATTCGATTTCAGCGCGAGGAACAGGGGAACGGTAGAGTAGGGGACTCGAAGTCATACGGCGAAATTTATGCAAAATAATTCCACGGCCGAGTCGGGTGAGCCGCTTCGAAACCATAACAATGTTTCTTGCCGACCGATCGTAGGTGGCCAGCGAGCGTAAATTGCGAACCGTAAATCCGCACGGGCGTCGATAAATTTTGCAACAAAGTTCTATCCGCGGCGAATATCTATTTCGTCGCGAACGCCTCCCGGATTATTGAGACTCAAAGACAGTTCATTTCCCGCGTCGCGTGCTTCTCGTGCCGGCGTATTTCTTACCGGACAATGGAGAACCGTATTTCTGGAACAGTGTTCCTTTCCAAGATATCGTACCGCTTGTCTTTTAAATACTCGAGAAACACGTGGGAACGGTATTAGCATCGCGAATAGTTTCAGTCGTTAAGTTATAATAACACGGCACGTATTCAAGAATAATGGTTGATTTATAAAATCTACAATTTCATATGCATCGGACCAGTGAACAATGGAAATTAAAATATTTCATTTTTCCTTTGAATAATCCATAGAATTACAGCTCCAAGTGTATTCTAATTAACTTCATCCAACAAAATAAACACCCTTCACAAAACAATTACGCTGTAATTCCATCGCAACGATTTTCATTCTCCGCTCAAATTAACCCCGAGTAAATTATCTCCTGGAATCTACCCTCGTCCACGAGACAGGCGAAACCTGAAATACACTCGTTGGAGCAGCTCGGTATACCGCAGTTACTCAGCCACGCGTGGCCGCCAACACCCCTCAGGATCTCCATTTTACCAGGACGATCCCGTTCACGTCATAAATATGCTGGCGGCGAGCTCTCGTGGTTGACATCTCGCATCCACGTTAGCTTCCGCGTTTAAAGGTATTCCAGGCTCGTTTGAAAAGATTTCCCATTTCCAGTGGCCTCTCAGAATATCTGGACTTCCTCCTCGTCGTTTTCAATTTTACTCGAGCTCGTCCCGCTGTTTGCGTCTCATCTTCTCGTGATAAATCTTCGGGCGCTGACGAATCGCGAGTCTGCACGCATCTTTTTCGTCCTTTTTTTAACGGTGTTCTCTGCGACGCGGGCTTAATGTCGCGTACCGACTGGCTTTAGCTCCCATGAAAGCTAATGTCCCGTTATAGATTCATACAGAACGTCTGAGCGTTGAAAAAGTGATACTTCGCAGGGATAGGAATTCTGAATATCGTTATGTTTGGTTATAGATAGGAATTCATTGATGAAATGTTGTTTTTTGAACATAAGTGGTTATCAGAGAGAACGATTCGAGATAAATATATTAACAGAATTTATATTTTGCTACAGAGTATTTAATCTGTTAAAAATACTTTTAATACGCAACGATAAATATAAAAATTTCCATTTCCATTGGATTTAATTAAAAGTTTATCGCGAAATTGATTTATTAATTTTTTTTTTTACGATATATTCCAGTTCGATTGATTGCACGTTTGAAAAATAGGAAAAATATCTGTTTGCTTAATCATTTTTCATTCCTGCGGTACAATTTAATCACCGAGCGAATAAGTTATTCTGTTGCGCGTTTATTTTTTCCCCCGATTAAACCGGTAATTGCATGACACCGGATACGAGGAGCGAGATGGGAAAATCAGGTGGTGTTAAAAGCGCGGAAAACATAATTTCCAGGAACTGACGGGCGTCGATGCTCACCCGATACCGGAACGACGTCGTTCGCGCGACAAATTCACGCCGCGTTTGTTCAGATTTATTCACCGTTAAACGTCAAATCCCGATCGCCATTTCGACTACATTCGCGAATATTCTCTTTAAACCTGTGAACCAAAATGCAAAAACGAGGTCGCTTCGCCGGAGCTTTTATCCAAAATTCAACCGAAAATCCCTCTACGATCACAAAAATTCTCATTTATACCACAAATTCCCGATGTTCCTACGTAGCTGTACGAGAAAAGACAAAGCCTTACCTCCATGGGGAAAATTGAATTCTCGTGGGAGGGAAATCGACTCGGGAACGGCGCTCGATGAATTTCTGAGAACTGCCTGTTAAGATTACAAGCGACGAGTATATCGGCGCCTTGCTCGAGCGGAAAGGGAAATGGATCGGTCGGCGACGAAAATTAGATTTTCCAGTGAGATTCAGTCGATCGAGAGAAAAGTCCTTGGTATCGCGAAGCATAGATTCGTTGGAAAATTAAGCGACTGGTTCTTCCGTAACTTTAATGCACCATAGTCAGGCAGATAGGTTATTTATTATGATTATGCAAATAGACATTTATTTGTACGTATGGTTTGAATCGGTTGATAATTGAAGGATTGGAATTATCGTCATTTGTATCAGTTGTTTCCAAAATAACATATTTATTATGTATACAAAGATTCTCTATGGAAATATGTTTAATTTAAAATTAATTGATCGCTGTATGTTGCCTTCGAAAATTAATTGAACATAAATAAATATATAACAGTTCACTGATAGTTCGTTCCGTTCAGTTCTGACAAGTCTCTGATTTTGTCGCGAAACAAAAATACAACGTGTTCCGCATGAAACAACGCAAACATACTTATAGTTAATAACAGTCTTCGAAAATGTTTCACAATTTTTATTTTATCATAATAAGGTACTCTTTCGATGCAGTGTTTATTTATATTCAGATAATCTCGACAACTTCGTTTGAAGTGGACCAGATTCCGCTCGAGCTGTCGCAGAAAGAAGAGGAAGACACACAGAATGGAGGACTCTCAAATCCTCAAAATTCATTGAATAACTTCCTTGAGTCCCTTTGATCTCTCGAGGCGGAACATTTTAATGGAAGTTTTCTATTATTACCGGCAAGCTTTCTCCACCGTGTAACTACTTCTTTATAGCCTGGATCATCTTGCTCGCGTTCACTGATTTGCCGGAAAATCTTCACAGACGTTTAAGTTCTTTATTTTACAGCAAATTCCTATTTCCTGTAAAATTCGTGTACCGTTCAATTGTCAGAGCAGAAAATTATCGAGCGTCGCGCGTCAAATATTATTAAAATATTATAAAAATTTTATTTTCTCGAAGAACGATTTAATAGCACGTTCTAGTCACGAACCTCGATGGTCAGCTCTTGACTACGATAATTTTTTCCACGTAGAATCCAAGAGGGACGAGACACGGATGCAAGCGGTGTAATTCGTTTAAAGCGGGAAACCAGGTTTGAAAGCGCTGATGGAGAACTTTTTTTCGGCGGACAGCTAAATGGGAGCATTTAAAATCCGGCCGACACGCGAGCACCCGTTGTATTTTTAATTTAGTGCTTCCCAGTTGGACACTCTTTTGCTCCCATTTCGACTCGGTGTTCCTATACTCGAACAAAACCTTGATATCTTTGTTCCTGCCTCTATAGAGGATCGCGAGTTCCACGAGGAATTCAGGTCAACCGGAACGCAAGATTGCCAGCGTTTTCCTTCCCGTTCCACCGGGGACTTTCATCGAGGCTCCGCGTTGAAATTAAATCTGCGTTCCTGGCTTTACAAAAAGGACTCTTTTTTTATATTGTATTCGAAAATAATAAAAGTTACGATTAGAAAGGTTTTATAACATTGTTAATCGCTTTGTCAGCCTTCAATTTTCTCAGCTGGTGTGCAGTCGTTAAAGTTTCATTTTTATTTATTTTCTTAATTTTTTTTTTTTTAACGTGACACTGAAAGGCGACTTTTAATAACGTTTCAATTCAGAGCTCTCCTCGTTACTATTTCGAAAGCGTTTATGAAAACACTGCACACGGTTAACTCTGCATTGTTACTTAATCTTTGGCTCTCTGTACGCGTAAAACCAACTTTGACGATCTGAGGCAGAAATTAGCGACGATGCCACTTTTTGATGCCATCGTATTCAACAGAAGCATCGACTGTATCGTTTTTCGAATAGGAGGGAGGTTGATATTTGAGAAACATTATTGATGGTGTTCTTGATTCAATTAGCATCAATGAACAATTGAAACGAGAGTACATTTTAGTAACCAGATTATAATTATTATTTGTATATAATGTTGGATTTCGTGGTATCGTGCTATTTTTTGTTTAATGTTGTTGATTGCGGAGTAATAAATACAGTCATTACTTTGCGTCAGTTGAATTACGATATCAATAAATTAATTAATTACGAGATAACAATTATTGTACCTGAATTAAGCAGCGTTTGAAAAATAAATTGGTAATTGGTTCGGTTACAATTAGAAATCCACACGATCGATGGAATTTAATTCGAGCAAATTCCCTGTGGCAACCGTTTCGCTGTTTAACGAGTTTTCGATCGCACCTAAGTAAAAAGTAAAGTAAAAACCAGCAACGTAAACACAGAAACGATGAGTCAGATGATCTGCTACCGGCTCGAAGGCAAAGAAAGTCTCGTGAATAATTCAGCTCGCACGTAGCAAGTGGAGAACACTTAGAAATGCCGAAATCCCACTTTCTAAATCGAACTCATCCATTCTGCCCCAGAGCTGGCCGGTCTTTGCACGCGTACCAGGCGATCCTTTCCAAACGAGAACAGCCGTTCGGAAGGTATATCGCGGATAATGGATCAAGAAGCCTGTGATCTGATAACGTATCAATTTCCTGTCTATTTTCCACGATGCTCGGTACGAGCGCACAGACATCGAACTCGTAAATCATACAGCCACGTCGCATCTAGCGGGTCCATGAATGCTCGATTAATACCCGGACCGTGAGCCGAATATGGGCACAGTCAATAGAAAAATATCACGTGGCGGTATTGTGATGGAAATCTAGCGGCTCGGTTCAAAAATCCGTTGCAGGTGACACGTTTGACGCGATCTCATTCGTAGATTGGTACAGTGACATCTGATATTTCAGGAATTCTTTTTTTTTTCTTCTTTTTTTTGAATCGCCGGAATTTTCAAACTGTGTCGGTGCGAGGAAGGTGAAAAAAAGAGAAGAGAGGGCAAAAAGAAAAAAGATACACGGTTCATTCGAGATCCGCTAGTGGACATGTTAGACGCGAATGTCTCTTTTTCGGTAAAAGAGCGATGTCTCTTTTTCGGTAACGTTTCAATAATTTTATAGTTTACGATAATGCAACTACGCTAAGTTATGTTACATTTTGTGCGAGACGTGTTTCTTAATTTTCAGCGTTGGTATAATTTTCAGAGGGAATTCTTTTCCCAAATTTTTAATTGAAATTCGAGCGTTTATCGCGGAGGAGGAAAGTTTCTACAACATGTAGCATGGTATTACGGCTAATCCCATGAGTCAGTATCCGAGATTGCAGCCTCGTACGATGCACGCTCGTAATGAGAGAACGAATGTCCGTCGAAGAGTAGTAACGTACGCGTTTCGCCGCGAAACTGGCTCTAAACGATGGAAACGCAGGAAGCAGCGGTGCAACTCGCTTACGGGCGGTGAAAAAGGACGGGACGAAGTTTTGCGTCAATCTCTCTCTTTCTTTAGCGCGTTCGCACCACGGCCGCGGTGAAAGTTTACGAGAAGATTACGAGGAAATGGTGTAGCAAACACGTAGCAAGGGACGAGATCTTCAGCGCGATGCAGTTTTCCCCAATATAGGAGTCCAGAGTGTGTCTCGTCTAGAAATATGAAATCGGCGTGTCACCAACACTCCTCGTATTTCCATTTCCACGCTCTTTTCTACCATTTTCTTGCTTGTCCTCTAAACTCTGCTTCAAATGCGTTTGTTTAACAGCGAGATCGCTTGGAATTATTCACCTAAACGTGTGCTTGAAGTTTTAGTGCAAATAGAGTAATTCGGAGTGAAATGTCTTTGCGGATGATACTATTAAATGTATCATCTGTTTCATTTTTCAACCGTTTTTGGTACTATACCGAATATTATAAATATTAATTTATTGTATGAAATATTAAGTTTACGATGTTTCGATTTCTCGATATAATTATTATTCCTAATTGATATTCACGAACTTTTAACCGAACAAGAGCTTTCTGTTTCAGCCTGCAAGCAGTTGTCCAGATCGGTCCAAGGGATCTTTGGCCCGTCCGATCCTCTCCTGGGCGCCCACATCCAGAGCATCTGCGAAGCTCTAGACGTTCCGCATCTAGAGGCTAGAGTTGACTTCGAGCCAACGTTTAAGGAGTTCAGTATAAACCTCTATCCCTCGCAGGACCACTTGAACAAAGCCTTCAAGGATCTCATGTCCTTCTTAAACTGGACCAGGGTGGCCATCATCTACGAGGAAGATTACGGTAAGCGTTCGATCGTAAAACAGAAACATTTACATTCCTATTTCCACTGTTACCGAAAACAAAAGGAGCATCGTCGAAACGAAATCTTCATATGCAAAATAGTAATTCATATATTACGTTGCGTGAAACGCTCGGAAATAAAACAGCGGGTCTAGGAGTCGCGAACGCGAACAATAAAGCATACGTCCCAGGTGTAGGCGGATTTGCAAGCATATGAGTAGCGCTCTCCAAGGAGTCACGGAACAACGTTCTCGTGGATGGCGTGACGTGTCATACAGGCTAGTCATTACGTTGTTCTTCCTTTTTTTTTTCGCTTTATTTTCGTTTTTTTTCCCCCCAACAGTGAACTCCACGCGCCGTGTCGGCCGGTATGATGCGCTCCTATGCAAATAGGACGTCGGAATCAGCCGGCGGAAGTGGATGCTGGCGCGACACTGAAATGTCGGCTTGTCAGTCGCAGGCACACGCAAACGAGCTGTATCAACCGTAAAATCACGCGATTCATCTATCGAGAAATTACTTTAGAACCACGAGATAAAGTTCGGTTGCAGATTTCCGAAGATCGCAATGGAACTCGTTCCACGAGGTGTTAAAGTTCCAGAGAAATTGATTTGTCCGGCGAATCAAAAGTTTCAGTTTCATAGTGGAAAGTCTTAAAGTTTTGACTCGCAAGGTCGCAGGTTGTTCGACTTCCAAGTTTCAACGTTATAGCTTTTTGCGGCAACCTTTCTAAGAGTGGAAAGCTTTTGATCTCGCGAATAAAGCAAGCCCGGTATTTTCCGAGCTTATAGTTTGTAAATTTGAATACGTAAAATTTAATTTTGAGACTGAAAACGAATTTGAGCTTGTGCTTTCGAAGCGAAATATTACATAGCTTTGCTCTGATTAGACAGTGGAATCGTTTACGAGGAAAATTCGAGCGGAAAACGGAATATTTCTTAAAAAGACGAAGGAAATGCCGGGAGGACGGTATCCCTCTTTTTTCACATCCACTTGATGTCTATGACAGCCATAAATTCCCCACTATTCGCGAGCAGAGACGTCTGAAAATTCCTTCTTGCCGAAGCACGTCACCGAACATTTCCTTGACGTTTCGAACGATGGAATATATTCTTGAGCACGATTACTCATCGAAAATAGTAAAAAATTTCGCCTGAAATTTTGTGATTTAATATTTCATCATTTTTCAAATTATAACAAAGCTAATTAAAAGTTCCACCTGCTCCGGCATTAATTAACGAATACAAACTCTTCGAAGAATCCTCAAACTTCCTAAACTTTCGTCATTTATCTCAAAAAAAAAAAAAAAAAAAGAAATAAGAAATAAGAAATAAAAGAAATAAAAAAAGCAGGCGAATACAATATTAAACCGAAACGAAGTCCCTCTCCCAAACTCTCCTCAAACTGTCCCCATAATAATTCTCACCGACCCAAAACCGGCGAATAGAACAACTCTGCTTCTAGACGCTATTATAGTAACACACCCACGTTAACGTAACACAGTAGAGTTTCGCCATTTGTTAGAAACCACGAGGCGACGCAAGGCCTACAGGCTTGGCCATATGCAAATCGAGGTAGACTGTACGCCTCTATTGCGCTCGTAACGCTTTGTACCTAGCCCCGCCAATTATTCTTCCACAGATTAATTACCGGAGCGCCTCTCTGTCTTCGAATCGGATGGCTCAACTCTTTGACCACTGCTAGCTGAACCGCCCCGCGCCGTTAAGCTCGCGTGAATAGATGCTCGAATCCGGGATTCGAAAGCGCGCCATTCTACACGAGTTTTCGCGTAACATCGACCCGATACGAAAATATTAAATCGCTACGTGGGGGTGAACGTCTCTTTTCAGCGAAAACACGCATCGACGTTGAACTCTCGAGAAACTCTTTTCAAGGCAAGCATTTGAACGTTCGTACGAGAGAAAATGTGAAAGATTCTTCGATGTGGATGGGTTGGAACCGGGTTGGGTTTAGAGTGCCGAATTTTGGCTCAGAATTCCCATTGGAGATGTTTGATTTGGCTTTAAAGAGCGATGGGATCGATTGTTTTGGGATTTGATGGGTTAGACTGCAACGTTGAATGGCGTGACGGTGAATTTTTGTGGTAATTCGATTCACTAGAACAGCGATAAATATATATTTTCTGGCTCCATTGCACATACCAGGGAGATACTTTTATTTGTATCATACACTCTGCGGTTTGTTAATTTCAAGACGGTTTTCACGTGTTAAATCATTCAAAGGGTAAAGTTTTTATTTCGAGTAAATTGAATTCAATGTAGCATGCTTGCATATGTAACTTCGTCTTCTTCATCCTCTCTCTATTTCTTTACTCTATAGTAGAACAAAGTTAAACAAGGTGTTTTATGAAAGAACGCTTCGTAACATTTTCAGTTACTAGAGTGTTTCAATATTCAGAAAAATCTGAACTCGTGAATTAACAGCCGCATGCTTTCAATCATTTGTAAAAACTTACAAGGAACGAATATGGTGCTCCGCTTTTTTACTACAACCGGTTAACTCGATAACAATACTTTTTAACAGTCAATTAGTAAAACTACGAGATAGGTTCTTCGCAGCAAAATATTTAACAAGGTGCGCGTGAACTAGTGCTCTTCGTATTCAAAGAGCTCGTTCAAAAAGTGCAATAAGTAAGGTGCGAGCTTTCTGAATTCTTTCTCATCCCGCGTACTTTCTGTATCGTGTGAAACCGTCATAAATTACCAACCACAAGAACCATCCGAACCGTGGTACCGGGGGGTTGTTCCGTAAACCAGACTATCTTCCATACGTTCGTTCTCACCCCTCGTTCACAGACAACCCGTTGTTACTAGAAATGTATACGCAAACACAAAGAGGATCTCAACGTGTACGTTCCTCGCCGAAAAGCGGCGAGAATAATTGGAAACCGCGTCTAAGAAGCGGTTTGTTATCTTTCAATTTTACGTTTGAAGCGAAGGTAGAGAAATTCTGTATCATTCCGCCTCGCGAACCATTACTTAGAAGGCCTTTCTCTCTCATCGGTTGCGCCGTTTTTTACGCAGCAAAGCTTTTTCCCAGAGAGTTGCATGGAAATAGAATCTAGTAGTTCGGAATAAAAATTACTAGAATACTTGTTATGTTAAAAATTAAAGCGCGCTTAATTAAGGGAGATATTTTGAAAAAATTCAATTTCGCGTTCTTCGAGTTACTTAAAACACACTCTGTCTGGTATTAGTTTAATAACAGTGGGGATATCGAGAAAACTCTTGCCGATAGAAGATGCCTTCGATATAGTAAATAAAACAGGGAAATTGGAAATTAAGAAAATCCCAATTGAGATTGAAAATGAGAAATATCGCGAAATTACTCAGCTGAGAATTAATCGACTCGTGATTTCCGAGCACAGAATGGAACCGATTTCGTCGCCATGCATCGCGTTAACGTTTCGATCGAATTCTCTAGTGCTCTTGTGCTCTCACGGATAGTACAGGCGGAAAAATGCGACGAAACGATGCCACTTTCCACGGAAAGTGGAAGCGCGATGAAATGAAAGCCGACAGGCAATAAAACCGAGACCCAATTAAATAAAGTTTCGTGCCTGGCGTCACGAGACCTCGTGTAATTTTTCGCGAATTTCATTTTGAACCGTGGTTTCTGGTCAACGCACTGGGACACTGGTTAGCGGGACTGTTCGATTCGACGAGACTCGATCTTACTCGCACAGCTAACATCCGGGACTCTTTTTTCAAATAGGAGTTCGATCATTTGCTTAAAAAAAACAAAAAAAAATGTTACTTCTTTTACAGGTTTGTTCAAGCTGCAGGATCTCGTGAAGTCGCCACCCTCTGCGAGGACGGAGATGTACATTCGCCAGGCAGGACCTGGATCTTACAGGCAGGTCCTTCGAGAGGTTCGACATAAAGAAATCTACAAGTTGATCGTCGACACGGATCCTGCGCACATGCAACAATTTTTTCGAGCGGTGAGTTGGCGCCAATATCGTTTCTCTCGAGGGTACCGTTTATCTTTTCCAAATTTTTCAACTATTTTTTCTAATAAAAACCCTTTTTCAAATGTTATACGATTCAAGGAATTTTTTACAAATTTTATAAAAATTTTCCACACCTACCTTCGGATTATAAAACGCACCCCAATTTTAAAATCCATTTTTCCGTGTAAAGGAATAATTTTTCACTCCTTCGTGATCTCACACCTTGTTTCATTACACATTTTAATCTTTCACGCGATGTATCTAAATTTTCTTAACCAATCGACCACCCTCCGGGTAGAAGATTCAGCGAAACAAGGGGTGGAAGATTTAAAAGTTGGAATTCTTCGGCTGGATGGTTCCTTTATTGTAGCACGCAACGCCAGCAGCGTCTATACCCGGCAAAATATTATACCGTTACGTGCTGCATCAAGGAACCCGCTACAGATCTCTTATACGCAGCCTAGGAACCCATAGAAGCTTACATCCTTATTCGTAGGAGCGGAAAAAGAGAACGGCTGGTAGGAAGGGAGGGACGTTCGTCGATCGATACCGCAAGTACAATATGTATAGCTTCGGAACAGACATAGAACGAAGACCCGTAATACTTGCTCGCGCGGTATTTAATCTCTGAAGTCTCCGTAATGCTATCGAGACCGATACATCGTGGAACGACGATTTATAACTCGATCGCGAACGGAGAAAAAAAATATTATATTCCCTGGCCAACTGGTCTTTTGATTCTAAAAGCAATTCAAGGTTTCAACGGTTGATTGTTGATATGAGAATTTTTTTGCAAGGCTTCCTTAATTGAATCTAATTAACTTGAGTTTCGCTCGGTGAAACATTCTTTCGTGAATCTTGGAAATTTCATTTCAACCGTAAAACGATACTAGTATTTGCATAAAAGTGTTCGCTCTTTTTTAATTTCAGATATATTCATTTAGAAATATCAAATTTAACGTTGGACAATTAAATTAGGTACTATTGTAACTTACGTCTTTCGGCTTTCGTAGAAGACTAGAATATTCAGATTCTTAGAAGACTTAAATATTTCTATGCTTTTAAAATTAGAAATACACGTATTTTAATTGAACTGCGAGAACCATTTCTACACCTGAATATTTCATATAATCGGTTAAAAATTCGAAAAATTGAGAAACCAGCAGCCGACTGAAGTAACTTCTCGCGAAGACCTTTCGTCGACAATTTGAGTACGCTTCTATCGCAAAACTGATTGCAACCGGTAAACATGGGACGTTTATTTAGAAACTCAGACCATGAAAAGTCAGCTAACCGGAGCCTCGAAGGCGAGCAACGTGAATTTATTTCGTTACTTACATCGTTATCCAATTGCCCAGGGATCTTCTTTGCGTTATTCATTGCCGGGCTGCAATTTCCTCGAGAAATAATAAGATAACAGAACCGAAAGGTATATCAGGCGAGAAGAGGCGAACAAGGAAAAGAGAGAAAGGCGCAATTTGCTCGGAGCGCTTTTGCAATTAGATTTAGCGATAGCCTCTCCGATTCTCGCGCGCCGAGTCGAATTTTAGCGTGATCACCTGCGATGAAGGTTCCCGCTGTTCGCGAAATAACTCGAACATCGCGTTCCTTCAGAACTATCAGCTCTTTGAAGGCGATTCCTTTGGACATGGAACGAATTCTGCTGTAAGGAAATTACGAAAGAAAATGCTCGAATGAAGCAGGAGTTTGTTGTGCTTAACTGGAGCTCCTGTTTCAGTGAATTATGATTAAAGTTGGACGGTAATCGATGACCGATCGTTCTCATCTGAATTTAGTATTCACCAGAGAAGAGGTATATTTCACTGAATCGAGTTTCTTTCCAAACGAAGAACAGACTGGCGAAGAAGGTAAATTTCGAACAAGCGAAACGTGGTCACGGGTCATCGTAAAATATTCGCGAGACACGTCGAGTACCTTCTCTTTATCGAAACTGATAAAACAAAGGTTGCGATACAATTGTAACACTTGTACATAAATCAGACAGCGGAGAAGCGTTCGCTAAACGACCATACGTGATTTCCATTTCCATAATTTTGATTCGATTTGAATCGATGAGAAATTTATTTTTAAATACAGACAGCCGAAAATTCATCAGTTGCTAGCGAACCAGTCCGCAACGTTAATTTCGTGAAAAAAACTGGACGTCCGCTCAAAACAGGCATCGCGTATTTGAATTCCTGTTTGCGTGCGTTGGAAAAGCGTCGATCTCGTCCAAACACGGTGAATTAAACAGAAATTGGCGGCGTCAGTCTGTTGAAATTGCATCGAGCGCAGCCCCGTGATCGCCAACTTTTTAACCCGGACTGACATTTCACCATTTCCGTTATGATTTTTTATAGTCGACGAGCAACAGCCACGGAAACTTAAACGCATGCAGGAAATCGTTGCAAATGCAATTTAGTTGCCGGAAAATTTGTTATGCCTCATCGACGTGCATTCACCGTTGGATGCGTTTCCGTTGTGTTTCCAATTCCCGCGTTATTCCCTATTGATGACACGCATTTTTTCATTCTAACGCTTCCTTTTTTATACCCAGATTTTTATCCATCTTTCTGAACAACAGTAAAAAAAAGAAGGAAAGAACGTTTACTTGCAAAGAGTTGATGGAATTTTTTATCGCAAGCGCCGAAAGCAGAACCGCTGGAAGCCATTTGCGAGGATGGATCTTCAATTTTTCAACGAATATATTAAAGCAACTTAGCGCGACGGAATACCGTCTTTCTATAAAATTCTGTTTAGTCGCTTTAAAAAGTCATTACTCCTGCGGCTACTCATCGTATAGAAGGTTGTTGGCTGAATCCTATCGAATTCATGAGCTGGTCCCTGTTTTCACTTACAAGGAAAACCTCTTTCTTCCCACGTCACTTACCATTGTACCGTTTTCCAAGCAAAATAAAAACTTACACATAATTCTCTTCGAAAGTTTCAATAAAGATACGTTGCGATAAAAATTGACTGAAAATTTTCAAACATTGCATGCCACTAACAGAGAAACTAAAATCGTTTAACAATCATATCGTTGCCAACAGAAACGAAACGAGCAACCTGCGAAATCCGTCTTTTTTTCTCCGTTCCGCAGTCGAAATCCTGTAAACCAAAATTGCTGGGGTTGCAAGGCACGAGTGAAACGGTGCGTACGAGTATAGCGTGTTCGTTCATGGAACGATGACGAATATCGCTATTTTCGACAAGGTTTAGGGACCGGTCAGCGATATTTCCGAACAGATTCGTCCCGTTGTTATTGACGAGCCGTTCAGATCGAGGAGCCGGTGTTTTCCATGATTTTCGGCTATTTTATCCGCGTGTTCCGCACAAAGGTCGGGAAAATTTGCATAATCCGCGGAAGCACCGGCATGGCGGAAATTGCACGGTACCGTGATTCGTTTCGTGTCGAAACAGTCGTCGATTCGTCGTTTTTCGAGGTTGTTCTCGCCGGTGTGGGAAAATGGTGGCTCAGGTTTAGTCGCAGCGATGGGACAAAAATCCATGATTGGCTTTTACGGGGCCGCGAATAAAAGGATTATTGCAAGCACAATAATCCTTTTTTCCCGAAAGAGGAGCGGAACTAATAAAGAAATGCTTCCTGGGCTAATTAACAGGCGTTCGTTTGGAAGTTGTTGTTCGTGGTGGCGGTATATACGGATACGATACCTGTGGAGTACAATAAAGGCATGATAATTTGTCTCGCCTTTATCCCGATCGATGTTCACCGAAGTAGCCACGGGTTAATTGAATTCCCACGGTATGCTCGGTTGCGCTGCAGCCGCGGCGGATAATCATGCAAACGACGCGTTCGAGTATCATAACGATCGGAACGTGAATCGTATCAGCGGCGCGCCGAGTGAAGATGGGAGAAAAGAAATTCATTTTCCCGGGAGAAACGAGTTCCGCTGGCGGAATATTAAAGCTCAAGGATTATTCGTTTAAACGGACCTCTCTGTATCAGCAGATCGCCGCGTCTACGAATAAATCAAAACGAAAAGAGTCGAGGGCGATACGAGGTCAGTCTGTAATAAAAAATCCAGGACTGTTTTCATATCCGGTCTCGAATCGCAATAATTCATCTTTCGCCGTTCGCGACGGTCGAAGCTATAGTATGAAATTTTCTCAATTTTAATTGCACCTCCCTTCGATCTTTATTACAGGAAACCGATGGATAGACGACGGTTTCAGGTCGAATTCCATGTTCGATCCCGGACCTCCTTGCCTTCGGCCGAGAGGCAATCTTGGTTCAAACGTGGTCGAAGGAAACCGGTTATTTGCATTCCCCGTCCCGTAGGGATTTCTGCGGATATCCCATCGTTGCTTGAGTAATCAAAAAACGTCCTAGCTTTCGTGCAATCCTCTCTTAGCCTCTCTTGCCGGTTCTTCTTTTTCCTTTGTGCGTTCAACCCTCTATCTTGCTTGTTTTCTTTTCGTTCTTCGTTTCTTTTCACATCGTAATCTGATGTCCCTCTTTCTCGAGGAAATCCTTGCACGTTTCCATTTCTCTGAATGCTTTCTGATTTTTAAATCAGGAGCTCGGTTGACGCCTGAGATTAGGAAGAAAGAAGGAAAAGTGATTCGAAGATAATTATCTCACTGAAATACCTGTCGTCTCATATTTGAGCCATTCACTTTAACGCATCAAGCTGCATAAATCTCTCGGAGATTTTCTTTTCCACGCGAATAAAGTTTCACCGACCCACATGTCGAAATAGTAAACAAGCCGATAATTCTGGTTAATAAATATATATATATGAAACAAATATCTAACCATTGTTTCTGCGAAAAAATTCCAATTTCCTTTCTATCTCTCCAATCTCTCCAATTTGTCCAACATCCGCTATAATCGAAATATCCTTTCAACCATACAAACGGAATAAACAGAACGAAAATGAGGTACCCTCAAAAGGCACAAATATCGGCAATGACGCGTTTAATTTCTCCCTTTTTCTCTTTATTACAGATCCTCCAGCTTCAGATGAATGATTACAGATACCACTACATGTTCACCACATTCGTAAGTATATTCAGTTTATGACGCTTCCCTGTCGCGTGTCCACGAACAGCGATGAAAATTAGAAACGGGAATCAGTTCAGTTTAATGCGGGCCGTGGTAGTTAGTTTGCTTTGCTCCTTTGAAACGTACGAGCTTTTGGAACCAGTCGGAAATTTGCTGCTCTTGATGCATCAACATTTACGAATTAATAATCCACGGGTAGACTGTTGCTAAGTCTATTATCGAAATTTAAATTACGAACTGTGAATTTCGTTTCAATAAATAAGCGCGTATAAGAGTGAGAAGATTAAAAATTACATTTGAATGGAGAACATTTTTAGAGAAAATTTTTAGAGAATTTATTTGTAACTCAAGTTGGATAAAAGGTGAAAAATTGATCAAGTTTCGATTCGATCGAGTGGTTCCAGTTTCGCCTGCGAACCCGAACATCTATTTTGCAATTGAATATCAAGTTCGTATCAAAACGCAACGAAAGTTTATTCGTTTTGCTCTCGAGTATCCTGTTTCCGCTGTTGTGCTGTATACGATCATGCTACACTCGAAATCCAAATACAACATGTTGCAAATGTTTGTGGTATTTAGAAGTTACGCGATCTCTGACAACGACTGAAGGCGTCCAGAATTTCACATTACGCGTCGCGATCCTTAATTGAAACGCTCATAGGTTTATTAAAATCTTTCATTTGTTCGTTTACATCCTCGGATTCTACCGCATGCGCGATTAATCTCGAAACCAAGGTGCCAATATTGAAACACAGGATAAAATTAAAACATCGAAATATCGTTCCTGTTACCTGATAATTTAATACGATTTGACGCAATGAAATCAGTTGATAATTATGACATTTATTACCGGACAAATGTTGACCGAAATAATCCCCGATCAAACACAGCGTTGAGCGATCGAGGTCAGCTTGACAAAGGGTTGTCTGTCAATTTCACGCGCCTATCGATCGGCCTCGACCGTTGTTAATGTTGCACGTTCCTCGCATAGCGGGTCAGTATTACCTTAATAATCGTCGATCATCGAAAACGGTGCCGTGTGTCACTCGTTGGAATCCGGAACGCTGCCGTTCGATGAAAGTCAAATGAGATTTTCCGCCTGTATAATGCACCGAAAATCCAAGATTCGCGTTATGCGTGGATAATTTCGCAAAATCCATCGTAGATATCCAAATAACTCTCGTTCTCCGTGCTGCGCATTGCGAATTCCTAAGGGGAACTCGATTCTCGGTCTTATCGCTTATCGAAACACGGAATCGCACAAGAATTCTTCATCGTGGCCGATTTCGGAATGCGTTACATAAACATAACCACGAGCTCTGGAATAAATCGTTCGGCCAGGATGCTCGCCTCTGCGGCGACAGGCTCGCTCGACGATATCGAGAATCGGGGAAAAAGCAACGCGGTCGAGACAGGAAAAGAGAACCGAAAATCACGTGTAAGGATGCAGGGGGATGGTTGGGTTCGAAGGAAACTCCTTCGAGGCGGAAAGCAGCTTTATCTGTCGGTCTTGCGTTGCGACTAAGGTCGTTGACCTCATCTGGCTCCACATTATTTACTTTAACGATCACCCCCCCGAGCGATGCGTCACGCTGTAATAATTATAAATCATATCTGACTGGCTGCTCGCGTCTCGAAGAAACTAGCTCGGCTGACGGAGTCGAAAGAGAGCAAACTGGGTTTCTGTGAACCGAACGGTAATTGCGCAGCGAGCAATAACGTTTTTCTTCAATTTAGAAACCCTCTTCTTCGGGTGGATAAAGGTGGAGTAGATTCTTCTTCACAAAGGAAGTTCGCTAAGGTCGATTCATATTTTAAAGAAAAGTGGGTGCTTCCGTTACGGCATGGAACTCCTTTCAAAGGGACGATTTTCAAGAGATTCGAATCGGTCGAACGCGTGCAATATCGGGAAATACAACAGCAATCATAGCGGTATTTTATTAAGATACTATTTTACACGAATTTATTTGAAACGCCGGAACGAACGGAACACTGTGTAACGTTCCATTTGGACCCAATAAAATGCATCGGTCGGGTATCGAATAACGCTGTATTGGCGATTCTTTTTTTTCGTTTTCCATCCGAGTAAATATCATCCGCTTATCTCCGATCGAGTATAATAAATTACGGAAAAATTGCATCCCTTGAAATTACAGCTACATCACCGATAATGTCCGATTTTTAATAAAAGAGGAAACAAAAATGATAATTTTTAGGATATAGAGACGTTCGATCTGGAGGACTTCAAGTACAACAGCGTGAACATGACTGCGTTCCGTCTGGTGGACCTGGAGGAACCAAAGGTGGCCGAAGTTCTCCGGCAGATGGAACGCTTCCAGCCGATTGGCCACGCGATCCTCAACAAAACCGGAGTTATCCAGGTTGGTGGAAAGTTCAAGTAACTCCGAGGTATGCTTAGCCACCGGAAGTCGCTGTTATCGGGCAACGTCCCGTAACTCGTCATCCGTTGCCCCTTGCCTGTTGAAACGGAAAACGGTTTTCTGCGTTTCCACTGGACGAACCTGTGAAGTTTGGAGATATCAACCGTTGTGCGGTATTGTTTTACAGTACTGTTCGATACAATTTTATCATATTATTAATATAAACTGCTGAATATTAATTGTGTGTAAAAAAAAATCACAGGGTTAAAATTAACCCTGGTATATTATGAATGTTACATTTTTTCACTGCAACGGTTGAGAGTTAAATCGCACAACGTTTGAAAACTATATATTAAAACCAGCGTGAGGCCACGAAACAAATAGCAATTCGAGTGAAAAAGGAAAAGGTAAAGCATGCGCAAGCATAGAATCACTTGAATAAATTAAAAAAATATTTAATTCAATTTTACGATTGGAAAAATGCACAGAATTATCCTTACGAACTGCTTGAAGAGGTTAAACAAATAAAATGTAAAAAAAACTTCTTTGTCCGCAACGAGTCGCGTACTAAATTCCAAAATATAGCACTTTTTCAACTTTGAGCCGAAATTTCTCCCAGAAAAAATGCAAATATTTTGACGAGAATTCACCCAGAAGATAGCGGGAAGTGTCCCCTTTAAAATGAGCTTTGGTTGAAGTCGATCCGATAATTAGTTCCTGAGATATAAGGCTTTAAAGCGAAACGCGCGCGAAGCGCTCAAGTTATGAATGGGGTCGCTGCGTAACCTAGTTTCGGTTTCTGGAAATGCGTACGAGTTCGTAGTAATAGTGGTAGTAGTAGTAAAAGCGTAGTAGTAGTAAAATTGACCAATCAGCGTCTTACGCTCATGTCACGTGACTAGGGTAGGTCAGTGCGTACGAATGGGACAAACACAGCGAAGGATCAAAAATTACGATCGGCTTTGAACGACGATATCTCGGGAACGGCTGGGCCGATTTTGATGAACCAAAAACCATTTTAAAGGGGAAGAATCCTGCTTTCCGACGACCTAAGGCTCATTTTGCTGTGATAATTTGCGGCAGAGTTACAGAGCAGAGAAAAATTGGTACTTTTAATAGCGCTTAATCGTTTCAATTTATTGTTAATTCGTGATTTGAATAGCCGTATCGAGAATTAATATGTCGTATAATGAGAAAAATGTGTATAGAAGATAAACCTGAGAGTTTATACGGTAGAAATTCTGATGAGTTAATAAAATCGGTGTACAAAGCGGACCGGTAGAAAATCAAATACCCTCGCATTAAAATGTACTACATAATAAAACTCTTTCGATTGGGAAATTAATATCGTGAATCTATTTGATTAATTAAATATCTTTGAAATTTGATCGGTTGGACTTTGTATTGGCACGCTCAATCGACTAACCCGGCATTCAACTCCAATTTGTGGGTTTGTTAATATTGAAATATAATTCCCTTCGTCGCGCTCTTTTTCTCGTTCATTATAATTCGATAAAAATTAAACGGTGAAACGTTGTCGCGTTATGTTGGATACAAAAGGTATTAAAATTTAGTGAGAGCGATAAAGAAAAAGAAAGGACGGAGCAGTCAATAGTTGTCGATTATTCAATGACTTGTCAGCGTTTCTTTAATTAAGTGAGATTCGCAGCTAAAGCTGCAACGTAATTAAAACAACTCGATCGAGCATACTCGAAGCGTGACCCAGTTTCTTCTTAAGAGCTTTGCCAATCGTGAACAAATTCTTGATTTTTAGCTTTCTCTGAATACAGAATGAGGCTTAAAGGGTGCCCGTTATCTATCAATTTAACATGCTTTTAACTTTCCTCGAGAAATAACAGACTGCATTGCAACAAAAATCTGCGACAAATTATTCAGCTTCGCTGTTGAAATTTGCAAACGTAGATCCCATAAATTTATGACGATAAGCTAAAAAACGATTCGGAAGGATGAATAAGTTCCTTTAATGCAGAGTTTGACGAAGAATATAATCCTGTCGTTACAAAACTATTAATAGGGTCAGGAACCATAAGATTTCGTCGAAAGTTTTCCCTTTATTTCTACGAGGAACACTTCGATTCTTATTCTTATTCACCTCCAATTCGATTTTGACGTTCATTGTTGGATAAATCACGCGTTTACTCAAAAGGAGTCGACAATGGACGTCACACGGATTAAGTTTCCTAACTTTCAAACAAACTTCCTCCGATATTAATATTCCCTAGATTAGATTAAATGACGAATAAATCGACAGGTATAAATTTGAACAGCATTTCACACGAGGGGAAACGTATGTTTCAGGCAGAACCAGCTTTGGTATACGACAGTGTGCAGGTTTTCGCGCACGGTTTGGCAGCGTTGGATCGCAGCCACGACCTGAGGCCCGCTAATTTGTCGTGCGAGAAAGAGGAGCCTTGGGACGACGGTGTATCCCTTTACAACTACATTAACGCCGTACGTACGTTCTAGAATTTTTCATTATCGAAGTAGCTCGCTTATCAACGAGACCGCGACGTGGAACATAATTGATGCGAAAAAAGAAATTTTTAAATTAAATACAAACATCATTGTATTCTTCAATAACCACGAACGATATTGAAGAAAATTCAAAAGAGCGAAAAACAGCATCGTTGCGGTATCTACTGAAAAATACCGATTCTTTGAAAAATCAATCGGGAAAGTTTCTAAAGGAGCATCGAACAAAGCTAATGAAAAACTGTTTTCTCGAACCCATGAACAATTAAGTTTTAACGAAGCTTCTGGAATAGTCTTGCAAAGTTTGATGCACGAAGACGGTAAGAATTATTTATGAAATCACGTGAGAGAATCATGGAACTTTGAAGAGGTGTCGTGCGGATAATTGAAAGAAAACACCGCGATCCGCGATACACACTCGCCATTATTTGCGTGGCTTTTCGTTTCTGAATCAATGGTTATCATTCTCTTTGGGCACACAGCGTTTAATCTTGTTTCAATTAACAAATTCAATTAGCAGATTGAAAAGCGCGTTTCGACGAGCCCACAGGGGATTTCATCGACGAACCGTTTCTTAATTTTCCTCCAACAGGTTTGAGCAGGGAAATTAAAAGCAGAAACGAAACCACGGTACGAGTGGATAGGCCCGAAATTCATATCGATTCATCGCGATCTCGAAATGATTTGATTACACTACCGTCAAACGAGTCAGCCAGTACCGAGTGCAAGTGGCCCGAGAATTTACGAGAAGGATAGGAAGTTTCACCCTTTGCCATTCAAGCGGGATACTTTTCGAATCACCCAGCACACCAAGAAACACGAGAATGATTTACGATCCGCCAGGGTCGCAGGAACAAAGGCCGACCCGGCTCAGACTCCGTTAACAATTCCATTCTCCTTAATTGCATCGTGCTGCATAAACAAGAAACGAGTCCTGTGCCACCCGGTACGTCTGCCGCGAACGGAAGAGAAAGCAAAGAAGTTTGGAAACTCCCTTGAGCACTTCCCAGGGAGAAGAATGACTCTCCAGCTCCTGGAGTCCTTCTAGACAGGCGTAAAAAGTACTCAGCGCGATCGGGGAATAAATATCGCCCATTATTCGCACTCGAGTCGCGCGCCACGAAGAAACCGAGGCTGTATCCGTCTCTTGTTTACCAATTCCCGGCTGGATGCGATGTTTACTGCTTTCTGTCTTGGGGAAAACGCGAAACTTCAGTGGCAGTCGATCGATACGTGCGGTTGGATGGAATTTTTGGTCCGAGGAAAAATAAACGTGCCGTGGTTTTCTGAATAGCATGGCTAAGCGGAGATGAAAAGCTTCTAGACGCCAGTTCCGCTTCGGATCGAGAGAAATATTGTTTAAGTGGTCCAGCGAGCAGGAATCGAGTTAGAAAAAATGGTTTTCCGGTCGATAGAAGATACGTTCACAGCCAACAAACAAACAGCGTGTCGATGACGAAGATTGTCCGATAAAAATATATTGCTGCTTGTTTGCCAGCCGAGTGACAATGAAAAACAAACGGTTCTGAAAGACTTGTAAATAAAAATCGTGCCGGTCCAATTAAATCTCCGAGCCGAACGTGATATCAGAACGTTTGGCGAGCAAACCCAATGAAATATTTGATGCACAGGTAGCGTGTAGTTTAACAGGGACCAGACACGATAAAACATTTGATCTGCAGGTAACGCTGTGTCTTCGGTAAATTGAATGAAACACCCTGCCGCGACGTTTATCTGGATGTGCAAACCTATAATTTACGAGTATCGAGCAATTCGAAGGGGAACCTAATTCAGATTCAAGTTGATAACTGTGTGCACCGAAGTTCTGTACGCTACGAACAGAAGCTTGGCTGCTGATACTAGTGGGAAATATATTCCTGTATTTTTGCTCTTGTCTCGGTGTCTAAACGTAATCACAAAAAATTAAAAAATTAGTTACTGCAATTGGAATATCTCCTAAAACAACCGCTTCTTTTTTTATGAATATTAGAAACGCCAACTAAAGAAACCAAGAAAACAGGGCAAGCAATTTAATATCAACGTTCCGTCTAAATTATTATCGCAAAAACAACTCGCCCTATCTCTTCCCTAAACAGACTCAATTTCACAAAACAGAAAACCTTCTTATAATCGAGTCTCCAGATAATCAAGAAACACATAGCTAACCTTTCGCGATAGCACATGCATAATGTCAAAGTCTCGTAGACGCAACAGGGAATGGACGTCTAATGCAAATCTCGTGTTACGCCGAAAGCTAGGGAACGTGGTAGATTTTGCATGAAGAAGACTGTGGAAAAAACGATAGATCGAGCCGGAGGGGTACAAGGGAGGGAAATCAGGGATATTCCGACAAATGGTTGGAAGTATTCCTCTTGCTGGAAACAGCCAGATTGGTAGACGTCCAACGATAAGCCGCAAACGTGCGCGGAGAGGCGAAGCAGCGTTGACACATGAATAATTGAACAGCGTATTTAGCAAATAGCTACGGAGAATGGACCGTTCCTGTCCTCGATGTCTTCTGTCCGTCTTTCCCTCCTAGGGTTCCCTAGTTTTGCTCTCGTCCTGTTAGCTGGTTCTGGTACATATACATTTTTCCTCCCTTTCTTATCCGAGCCATATCGGATCGAGTATCTCGGCCCTCGATTTTTTTTTTCTGTTCCTCTTTGAACTACAGGATCTCCGTATACATTTGCAAGGTGGTCCGATTGTAAAAGTTGAATAATACATTGAGATATGGGGCGTGGTTAAAAAGAAAAATCGAACGATGGGATCGATGATGAGGTAGGCGTACTTGTTTTTTTGTAATTTTAATGGTTTTTTCAGTGGAATTATTTGCGATCCGGAGGTATATTTTGTAATGCTTTTTCATACTTTGTTTGAGACAAATACGGATTTTCAGTAATTTATAAATTCCGTGCATCAGTTTAAACAACCGTATTCATTGCGAGATGAATAAACACGTATGGTATGGTGGAAAGGATTAATGCATTTCGTTTAATACGGTATTTGTCTTTAAAACAATTTATATGTAAATCGTATAAAAATGCCGTAATATTCTAAAAATCTCCAACAATATTTCCTACCCTGTTTTTTTCTTTTTTTCTTTTTAAATTTATGTTTCGTCCAATAAACCATTTTTTTTTTTTTTTTTTCTACCTGACAATATTTTTGCTCAAACCTCACTCTGTTATCCGATTCTCTTTTGTTTCCCTCTTTTCTCCGACGCATCTTTCCACGGTCCATTCCCTGTGTTTTATTCGAACAATTCCACTTTCCGCTCGAATTTTTCTGCGTTCAAGTTCTGCACGACTGTCTCCTTGCCATGACACGAGTAACACGTGCTAAAACTCGTAAGGACCTCAGCTCACGTTCGCGTGGACAACGCTCGTGGTTGGGTTTATTAAGTGAATATTGCGCCGTTGGTCGAACTTTCTTGCAAGCTCAGGCGGCATACTGCTCGAGAGACTAGCGAACTTCCTGTCGGACGCTCGAAATTCGCCGAACACCTTCGAATTACCGACTTTGAGACTATGCTCCAGATCTTCCTCTCTTTGTTGACTAGGAGCCGTCTAATCAAGGAAAACACGCGTTCAGAATACGTTTTGATCGGGAAACGTTTCGAGCAAACAATCACGTAGACGTTACCTAAATTCTACTTGATCGGGAACAAGGGTATTATTGTTTTCCAAACTTAGACCGAACGAGATTATGCAAGTCGAAATTATTCGGTCAGGGAATTGCAATGAGGAGGACAATAGGGTGGTTCAATGGAACGCGTTTATAATAGAGAATGAACAACAGTTGCTTGAATAGCTACATCGAGTCCCGAAGATTGTGTTAGTGAAACTATGAACAAAGATTATGTTTCATTGGCTTTGTGTGGAAAAATTAGAAAAGGCCAATTAATAAGCTAAATAAAGGCCAATTAATAAGCTAAATAAAGGCCAATTAATAAGCCAAATAAAGACCAATTAATAAGCTAAATAAAGGCCAATTAATAAGCACACTGTATTTTCACAGGATTTCTTATTTAATTTTTCATTGGAGTTCATGATGAAAGAAATATCATAATGCAGTTTTCCGTGTGTTGCAAAGACCCGTGACAAAGAGCAACACCGCACACGTGGCACATGATTCATCGACAGAATCAGAGAGCGGGTGACGTTCGCTATGTGGCCGCGTATCGATTAATGAACTGCGGCGCACATATTCGGCGTAAATTAAACAGTTTCCTTGATAAATGAACAGGAAATTTAGTGCGCGAACGCACAGGAATAACCACTGCGTCGCGCAGCGGAACGCGTGAATTTCCATATCACCATAGGGGGATAAGTTGATTGTTCCCATAGCTGCGCGATAAATAACGACATAAATGACATTTAATCGTTAGATATTATTCGTTTTTTGCTCACTGCCGACTCGCTGATAAATATTTGCACCCTCGGATCAGATATTCTCGCTCTCCACGATTGGAATTATTTTATGGAGCACCATAGAACGAAAGAGGAAACGAAATGTTTGTTTTTCATTTTATACGAAAAAGTATTATTTCACCTAAACTTAAAAAGTTTGGAAGAAAGAAAAAGACGGTTAAAAAATTGTTCCCAAGTGCAAATGGAAATTGAATTCATCAAGCTAACCGATTTTCCTGTGAGTGCTCGAACTCTACAATTCTCAAATTGAAATGCAAAACAGCACGACCATTTTTGGAAGCGAATGACAGGATGATTGGCCCCTTTCAATCACCTCGTACGGTTCGAAACAAACGGAAATTGGATTGACAGATTTCACGAAGCAGAGACCGGAAGCGGAAAGATTTCAAGTAATCGTTCAAACGCTTTGACCGGAAGGAAACACGTCAGGAGAACTTATGGAACGACACAATGGCAGTTTCCTGGGTATTATTCCAACGTCACTGTCCATTCTTTCCCTGTACCATTATAAAGTTTCTTTTTTTTTTTCCGACCGCGCACGGAAACAAAAAGAAACAATTAGACGCAAGTTTTTTTTTTTTTAAATTCACCCGATTCTCTAGAATAATAGAGGCTTTAATAGGCAATGCGATTTTAAAAAAATTTTTCACATGAACATTTGTTTCACAAATCATTCATTTTTTGAAAACAATCCGGAACCAACGTTGCTTGTGTAACCAGTTTTTAACGAGTCAGCTACATTTTATTTTTGTTTCATGCATTCAAATTATACAAGGCTGCTTGGTTTCAGTTCGTATGGCAAGCTCTGTTACAATTTTTTCATTACTCGAACAATAAAAATAGTTCGCAGCGAATGATAAAAGCGATCCGTTCCGAACACAAGCAAAATGTTTTAAAATCTCCGTAAACAAGTCCGAAACAAGGGATCCTCGTGAAATAAACAAGCCAGAGTGGCGTTCCGTGCGCGGAGTGTGTCACGAAAAAACTGCACATATCACCGTTGACACGATGCGCGAAAAATTGCGACCCCGTTGGGTCGGCTGCAGATCCTACTGGCGGCACCGGCCTCAAAGTACGAGTTTACAGAACGTAATCCGCAGCGTTTCGTCGGCTGTACGAACCGCACGCATCGTTACAGGTTCGTACAAATTAATGGCACCGAAAGTAGCGCATTTGCTGCCCCGAATCAACGTTAACGATTAAATAGTCCGAAGCTGGTGAATGTTTCTCTAAAAATCCTTTTTAATCAGACGTTTAGAACATGTAAAAGGAAACATTTTCGATGGATTTCATTTAAAAAAGCTTCATCTCTTTGAAATTCTTGTTACGCGTTGCGTGAAAAGAAATTTTCCATTATAAAATACCTTTACCAAAGAGTATAATACGAATTCAGCTTTTATTCAAAGTATCACTGTACGTTCGAGAAGGAAACTCGCAGAGCCATCCAGAAGAGCTCCGTGTTCCCATTTCTGGAACAGCTGGTATGTGAAAACAGGCTCGCGATTTTGTGCGACCGTGGGCGCACGTACGAACGCAGTTAACAGAGGAATCAGTCTGGTGGATCGTGGACCATGAAAATTCGGTGCTCGTTGTACCGGTCACTTCGAGGCACGGCTTGTTCGAAAACCAATCGACGAGCAAACCGTATTACGAAAGATTTAGGACAGTCGATTCTTGTAATTTAAAATCCACGGTATTTGTAAAATAATCCACGAGAGAAGGAATTAAAACTGGAGTCGGGTCAGAAACTCTTTTCGTACAAAGGAAGGTGTTTACTTGTTTTTAATACGATGCTTTCGGTGGCGAGTTAAATCTGACGTCACAAATTTAATTTCCACTGCCTTCCAACGAGATCCTGCAACACTGAAAATAATGGCTTGTCAAAACAACGAAGGAATTGGGTTACACTGTTTGTTGGCGGAGAACTCGAGCTGCTTATCCGATGAAAACACCAGAAAATATAATGAACGATCTCATAATAATTTCATGAAAGGGATCGTAACAGTTCCGTGGGATAGAGGCCTCGTAAATTAAGCAGACTTGGATTCGCAGATAGTAATTAACGTCGAGAATTTCCGACGTTCTTCCCGAGCCTGCATCGTAGACGATGATCGTTTCGCATGCGAAACACCGAACACAAGCAGAGGATACATCGAACGGAGACTGTCGATAATTTGGTGGAACACGGAACAACGGTAGTGTCTCGTTATCGAGTAATTATGCGCTGGAGAATTGGCGTGGTCGACCTGCGATCCGACGATTAATTGTGCCGCGTGACGGTTGATCGCGTGACAAGAATGGTCGGACTATCTATCGTCGCAGAGATATTTGCTTGTTTGGCCAGATTGTGATTCTGTTGCATTGTGATCTGTCGAAAGTAGAGTAATAATTTCAATAAATGTTAAAATTAACCCAAACTTTTCAAGTTTGATAGGAATTAACATCTTGTTACTAGAAGATAGAAATTTTTGTTACAACTTTTAACTTAACCAACGCAGATCTTCGTATCTGTCTCTTACAGAATTTTATGATGTGACGCTGAAAATTTCTCAACGTAAGTAAGGATTATTCCAGCCTGGAATTTAGGGTTACGAACATTTCTGTTCGCAGGCAGGTTTACACGGCCTAACCGGACATATCGAGTTCAGCGAGGGGAAGCGAAACAATTTCAAATTGGACTTGCTGAAGCTGAAAAAGGAGGAACTCGTAAAGGTTGGCGAGTGGAAGCCAGGATCGGGCGTTAACGTGACCGACGTCGGTGCTTTTTACGAGACCAGTGCCACTAATATCACCCTGGTCGTTATGACGAGAGAGGTAATTATAGCTATACTCGAGTAAGCATCGGTCGAATTACTTTCAGCACGAAACATTAACCTTGTGACTTCTTTGCATTCAATTCTCGTAGAACTTTCTTACTCGAGACAAGAGTCGCTCGCGATATTTTTATTTAATCGTCGATTACTTTCTTCGATTGAGCAAGGCTAGGAAATCTCGTCTCCCTGGAAGAAGCTAATTTTACTCGGTTCTCTCGTCAAAAGGCGATGCCGAGATACGACGTTCCCTCTTTTCCATTTTCCAAGATGAAAGGCGCGGAAAAGAAGAGAGCAAAGTAGAGTTAGAAGCTTCTATCAGAATTGTTCGCATTAGAGCGTCCAATGACACTGAGCGGTCTATGTTTCCATCCATCGATGCCGGTTCTTATCGTTGAATAAGAATTTTTTTCCCTCGGATAAAAAAAAAAGCATCCCCCGTTCCTTTTATACTTTCCTTTCCCTTTTTCGCTCCTCTCTGACTGTCTATTCCCGACACTCGGCCTCGCGTGCGGGTGATCCATCAAAGGAATCTTATCTTCTGCAGGAGAAACCGTACGTCATGGTAAAAGAAGACAAGAATTTGACCGGGAACGCGAGGTTCGAGGGGTTCTGCATCGATTTGCTCAAGTGGATCGCTGGTCAGGTGGGCTTCCAGTACGCCATAAGATTGGTACCCGATCACATGTACGGCGTTTACGATCCGAAAACCAAGGAGTGGAACGGGATCGTCAGGGAACTGATGGAAAAGGTAAGGGAGGGAAACGTTGCGATCGGTTTGCAACAGGAAAAGCTTCTACGCTGTTTCTGTCGTTTTTAAATTGGGTTAACGTCGATATCGATGGACCTGATCCTTCTTCGTGGCTATGATATTGAAAGGGAGTAACGGAGTTGTGCATCAAAATAATTGTTGCTATAGATTGATCGTAAAGCTTGCGTAAAATAAAAAGAAAGGAAAAGGAGAACGTGGAATAAGAATTTTGTAAAAATCCAAGAATGTTAATCATGAAATAGAGTTTTAAATTTTTGGAACTCGATCCATATTTAATTTGAACGCAGAGTATACCACAAGCGTGGTCGAGTCACCGTAAAAAAAAAAAAATAACAAACACGGAAGGAAAAGCTACGGACAATTTTGTATGCAAAGCAGCAGCCCAATGCTGTCACAATAAATCCATCCAGACTAGGATTTCATTATGCATTCCCCGAGTCTGCGAGGAGCATCTAATTTGGCGTTCTCTAACGGACAGACACGTATCGGATATTCTAATTCATAGAGACCGTCGGGCAGATGTTGCCGCGTTGCATCTGAATTGTAAAAAGACACCGTTATTAAATCGAAATCGGGTAGAACAGCCGTCAGGTAATTTATGAGCCCATTCAGCCGCATCCGCTTTCATCGATCCTTTCGACAAGAGTTTTAGCGGTATATTAATGTCCCGTTGTTAAAATTACCGGAAAATAATATCCTAATCACGCTCGTGCTCCATATATTCACCATACTGTGCTGGATTATTGAAAGCTTCCAAAATTAATTAAATTCTAGTTAGGAATACCGTAGTACTGCATAGCTAATACACTGTATTAAACTACTCGTTGTCACCCAATGACTCCTATTCGCTATAATTCCACTCTGTTATCAGTATATAATGTGAAATAACACGATAGAAGCGGTACGTGTTCATATTTCACCGTACAGACGATCGATCAAACGATTTAACCAAAATATTGCTTTAAGTAGTATAGCCCTGTATATGGTCAGACATCGGACAATTTATGCAACCACGTAAAAGATTGGGTTTAATGCGACAAAAACGTAAGTGTACGAGGTCGAACATGCGAAAGCGAAGATGTACGGTGAAAGAAAAGCAGAGGAAAAGACTTTTCCGTGGCGAAAAATTAAGCTTAGCGCCTTGAGGCGCCAAGGTTGCGGATACCCTGCGGCTGTCTCGCGTTTCGCGCGACTAACCACAACTACGGTACAAATGGACGGTTAATAAAAGATGCAGGGCAATCTGTCCTCCATGAAAGGACCCACCGTTTTAACCTAGAAACCGGTAGGACCGTAAGTAGATCGTCCCGAAGGAAAAACGTCATCGGCGTTGACCTGGCTGTGCCGAGTTCGCATGTAAAAAATGCATTCGTTATTTTGCAAGGCAAACGTTTGCCGAGGTGAACATTTAGCTGACAAGCTTTTGTCAACGATTTTTTTTGAACGACAAATGGCCTTCGGGATTTGCTTTTTTTCTTTTTTTTCCTTTTTTAAGATTGTGAAAGAATACTATGATAAAATAATTTGTTGCGCGTGTAAAATTTCTCGTTCCCATTTCTCGTCCGACGAATTTTAATTTCGACCACTTCTTGTCCAAATTTCGGATCGATCGTGTGCCACACGGTGCTTAGAACTAAAATTGTGCGTTCCATGTTATGCGAGGAATCTCTCTTTTGCCCACAGAGAGCGGACCTAGCGGTTGCATCTATGACGATCAATTACGCTCGGGAGAGCGTGATAGATTTCACCAAGCCATTCATGAATCTCGGTATCGGAATTCTATTTAAGGTGAGTCGCTGTTATCGTTCGCGTTTTCACTATAATGAACCGAAACTCTAACTTGTATTCCACGTAGCAAAATAATATTAACGTTCGAGAATCTCGTTCTGCTGTATCAACAAAAAATAGAAAAAATAAAAAACAATCCACCGATGTATTTTCGCGTGACAAATTTCACACGATTTTAAATAATATATCTAATTCCGTTCCGAATATTCCGCATGATAATGTGGTATCGAGCTTCACGAGGACGATATTCTCGATGAAACCGATCAGCCAGCGTAGAACGTTGCTCAGAAAAGGCCCGCCGTACGGCGGGAAAGCGGCAGGGGATCCGTTTTAATTAAAATCGTAGCGTAACGTAATTTAGGTGCCCTCCAGCCAGCCAACGCGGTTGTTCTCCTTCATGAACCCGTTGGCCGTCGAGATCTGGCTGTACGTGCTGGCCGCGTACATGTTGGTGAGCTTCACCCTCTTCGTTATGGCTCGATTCAGCCCGTACGAGTGGAACAATCCGCACCCGTGCCTGGCGGAGAGCGACGTCGTCGAGAACCAGTTTAGCGTCAGCAACAGCTTCTGGTTTATCACTGGCACGTTCCTTAGGCAGGGCAGCGGGCTCAACCCCAAGGTACACTCAACGAGGTGCTCCGCCACTGGACTATTTCTGCTGTTCGATTGCTTCGAGTCGCGAGACCCGTGCCGAACCCAGACACCCTTGTTCCATTCCTTGTCGCGATTGTAGAAAGTTTGTGAATTCTTAACCCTTTCGCTGCGGTATCATCACGTTGATACAGCATAAATGTATGCATAAAAATTCGGATACTTCGGATAATCAATTACGTTCCTTTTCGCGGCGAAAGGGTTAAGGGATTCGTGGATGATATAGATAAAGATGCTTCTCGTATAGAATCGAGAAATTTCTAAATTGTTAATAGAATTCATAAACTATCTGCGAAGACAGCTACAGAATTATTTCACATCCTTGTTCCTTCTGACAGTTCTCCTAGTTCCATGGTTCTATTCTATCCGAACCTAACCCGAACCTTTTGATAGACAGTAAAGCGAACAAACGGGTAAGAGAAAATCAGAAGCTGTCACGTCTGGAAGCATCGATTGTCGTCGCCGTGATTCCACGGACTTGGTGGCATTCGAAACAGTCGACGCGAATCGAGCTATATTGTGGTTCAGATTCGTCCGGATCGTAACCCGAATCGTGATGAATCGCGCTTCAGTTTCGGCTGGTGACTAGAATGATCGAGGGAAGGAAGGGAAACGAACGAATAAAGGGGCTCGTCTAGCGGTTGAACTCCGCCGTGTGCTCAGGCCGGCTATTGTATCCCCTAACTCCTGACGGGCCAAAGAATAGAAAAAGGGGATCCGTGATTTCACCGAGATAAAGGATGATCTTGCGCGCCATTCAAGAGGCTGGCAGTCGAGTACACTAAAACTTCTCTGCTCGAGGAATTAGTTTGCGTGAAAAAATAGTGAATAAACGACGCGAAAGGAAGTTTCGCTCGAAGATCGCGAAATAATGCGAAAATCGGTCAACGAGAAACAAGAGTTGAGATTTACCGGTCGAAAAATGGGTTGAGAGATTCGGAGATTAGTAATCCGGAAATACGTGTAATTGCTTCAGGTTTCCGGGCGAACGCCGTCGAGGCTTTTCTCGTTCATGAATCCCCTCGCCGTGGAGATTTGGTTATCCATGCTGGGCGCTTACGTGATGGTCTCCGTAACGATTTGGATAGTGGCGAGGTTCTCGCCTTACGAATGGGTGGAACCGACACCCTGCCCGAGCTGCAAATGTCCGCTGCAGGTAGGCTCTCGTCGAGTGGTGCAAGTGGACCATAGAATTGAATTGGTGAAACGATTTCAGGGGAGTGTCGTGAAAAAATTGATGGACTACGGTTTAAGTTGTAAAGCATTCTCCCGTGTTTCAGGATGTTAGAATTTTTAGAAGTTTAGAATTATTTTAGAAGTATGACGGGCAATTTTTAAGCAATTTCAATATCGTTGTAAACGTGAATATTGTTCAGACGCGTTTCAAAGCATTCTGCAACCCACTTGAATTATCTTGTACGGTTTTCACGACCCTTCTACTGCACCCTTAAATACCAGCATCACGGATAGCCTGTGTAATTGTCCTTGAAATTTCGCACCACTTGGCGGGGGTCCCGATGTCATCAGGGCGGTCACGTGAGCGCGTTGGATCCTGACAGCGACGACATTCCTCTGCTGAGAACGGTCAACGAGTTCACCCTGGCCAACAGCTTCTGGTTTACTGTCGGCACGCTTATGCAACAGGGCAGCGACCTCAACCCCAAGGTAAACGTGTCACCACAGAGTCGGCAATAGGAACAATCATTTAAACAAATAATCTTTACGAAACACACCCTCGAAAGCTCGTTGGATATCCGTCGTAATATCACGAACACGCCTCGTAACAATTCTATGAAAAAAAATCATTTAAAATTTTCGTTTCGGACAGTCTAAATATTGAACGAACATATTCACATCACGCACACGTGGGAGACATTAAAAGAACAATCCCCCGATGCCCTAACAATCGATGAATCGTCGAAAATTTATAGCTCGTCGGACACGCCGTTTGTTCAGTGTAAATCAATTGGACAAAGAAAGCTGGCGATGATTTATATAATTCGTGATTAACTATAAAACGAGCCCGTGTGATTTAAACACGAATAAAAGCCGCGGCGTGGAGGAACAAACAGTCGCGCCAACGACGTCACGTAAAGTAACTTGTACCTCGTAACGACATTATCCGCCGTAAAGGCGGCCGTTTTAAACGAGCTCGTGGAATTCGTGGCGCTATCATAAAGGTCGTACGTGTGGAGGTACACTCGCATCCGTTTAACTGCGTACTTAGGATCGGGTCTTGGACGAGCCACGAAAAGCCTGGTTCGTTTTATTCGCCAAACAATTACGGGAACAACGCCGTTTCTCTCCACCCTCCTTCTGCTCCTTTTTCATTCTTTTTCGTTTTCGTCTTACTCGACCTTTCTTTGGCGTACGTTCTCTCTGGTTTCTTTCCGTGCTTCCACTAATTTTTGTCGTTTTTAATCTCAGCTGGGTTGTTCACCCCGTTCGACGCGATCCACTGAAAGTTGGTTCTTTTTTTATTTTTTATTTTTTTCCCCCGACTACGTGTACCAGATATTCGGCGGAGGGTTCAGAACAGATGACGAAACTTTATCAACCGTGATATCTCACGGGAAATGAAAAATGAAACGGTTGACGAGTATTGTGAGAGGCTCGAGAATTCTGGTCATTTTATGGCGTCACTCTGTGAGATATGGTTACTGAATTCCACAGTGTGATTGTTTTTTTTTCCCGTAAAAATTGGACCTCTAACCTGATAGACAATTTTTCGAATTAAATTCGTGGGAAATTTTATTTCTATTCAAATCAATGTGGCATTGCTTCGGTACTACCTTCGTAGTAGTTTTAGAATTTTTATCTTTCTTTAAACATTTTTTTTTTTTTCATTTGCTCGCGTTTTAAAAGCACTTAGGAACCTCACGGTTACTTGATATTCTTGTATTTTCCTGGGAACTTGAAGGAATAATCGTCTGATTGTCGGGGATATTTCAAAGGAACACGATCCATCAAACGAGATCCAACGAGCTTCTCCGTTTAACAAACGAGAAACGACGTATAAACCATGGAAACGTTTCAAGCACCATATGGGTACATCGTGCCACTCTAGAACCTACAGACGACAATATCAGGAAACAGATACGTTCGTTTACACGATTCGCGAATAGAACTGGAGGATGTTTATCATTGCATCGTCGAGTACCCTTACGATATCGATTTCGCATTGAAAATTAAAACGATAAACTCACTCATCTTAGAAACAAGATCTTGAACAGACGGAAGATCTTTTCCATCAAGTAGTACGAAATGAAATAGCGTCGACATCCTCGATCTTTTAGTTACACCGACGAACGCTATGGAAATCTCGATAGAAACAGAACGATCGAGTATCGAGAGATCGCATGTCACCCCTGCATGCACATAGCAGCCAAGCACCTTATATTTCGTTCGCCTCATTTTCGTTGTATCGTTTCACCGACAGCTTTCCCTGCTCCTGGTAGTCCGATTAAACGATGAAAACCCTCACAACCGGCTTCTCGCGAGTTCCAAAAATTTTTAGAAGCTTTGTTCGCGAGCTTAGACGAATTATCGCTCGTCACTCTCGGTACGGACGAGTCTTCTTTCGTCGGAAACATTCTGCCAATGCGCAAGCAGTTTCACGTAGAACTCGACAATGTGTTTCTCTTGTGCTCGATATTTTTCGTGCACAGGAAATCCCCGTCCTAATCCGTATACGGAAATTTTATAGGCCAGCAGGACGCATAAACATAGCGATAAACATTCGATGCCGGCAGGCAATCGATAAAACCGAGAACAACATCCTTTCGCGTCATGTTTTATAGTCGTCGCTCGGTAGACGACTAGAAACTACGCCGATTTTACGCATTACTGCCCTGCTATACGATAGAATTAAACGAGGACGCCAATGAAACCGCATGTAATCGCTGTTTACGAACTTACTTTTGGTAGGTGGTTAAAACCTTTTATACGATGCGAGTTGAAAATTGTTTTCAGCTTCATGTAACAAGGATTTACGGTTTAACGATGCGATTAATTTGTTTCACAGACGTCTGGTAGAAATCTTGCAACGACACAGGTCGCCAAGTAGATGTGACGCAGTAAGCGCTCGATTACTTGCACGAGACTCATCTTAGAACATTTTCGATTTGGATCATTTTCTCACACCAGACTATCGTCGAAACGTTAATTCATCTCAAATTAATTGTCACAAATACAAACGTCAAACGATTAATTAAACTACTTTGCACTTAACCGATTCTTCCACATGGCCACAGACATATATCAAAGGTGAAAATGTTTTCTAACGAGACGAGGAACACATGTACGACATATGGTGCTAGCCGGCTCTGGTGGCATGTGTGTACATGCGGGGTTGTCGTTGCGAACTTCGCGAAGAATGGCGATTCTACGCGGCTCTATGCCCGAAGAATCTCAAACGACCACGTTAAAAGCTCGAACGAACGAGTACTCCAATGATCGCGATCCTTCCTTCGTTGAAAGTACAAAGAAAAATTGTGGGAAGGAGCGCGTATCGTACGAGTTCCACGAGAATTCCGCTCGAAACTTATCGTTCGAGAGATTTTCCGAGTCGTATCGCCGGTGGGACACGCGAAAGAGGGCACAGAGCAACGTAATCCTTGAGTTCGCGGGATATTGGTCTCGACACCGCTGGCGATATGAATAAATATCAGACGGTGGGCAATTCCTTTTCTAGCACGATGGATACAGCGAAGCAAACCATTTCTATTCCATTTTTCTTCCCGTTAACGCGAAAAGGCCTTTATAAATATTGTCGGAAGTGCTTCTACACTCAAGACCGTTCTTCTCGAGGTTTTTCCAGAAAGGAGAAACACACAAATGGTAATTTGTACAACGTACTTCGGTTCGTGCAGAAAGAACTGAAGGAATTATTTAGAAAGGAAGGAATTATTTAGTCTAGAGCTCGATAATCGTAGCGAAGATCGACTTGGTCCCCGGCTAATGGTTCGAAATATGCCATTAACGGGCTCATAGGGCGTAAATGAGACCGTATATTGCATTCTTCGAGCGGAATGTAGCCGAGGTGCGGAGGTCTTAAATCGTCCCCTGGCCTCGATGCTCCACTGACGTGGTTTCAATTGATCGTCGAGGCTCTTTATTGGCTTCCGGGCACGGAGATGCGAGATCGAGGCAACATTCGCGAAAAAGCTGATCGTCAGACGAACACGAACGCTTTCAATATGAAAAATGAGTCCCTTCGTTGCGTTCTCTCGTTGTATAATTAATTATTTTTTAACTCTTTGATTGTTGGTAAAAGAATTTGCTTATAAAATAATAAAATTCATAGAACGTTTCGCTGTTGTTTCGCTGTTCTTTCGCTGTTATTTCGAGAAGGAATTGCTCGCGAGAGGCAAATTATTTTTTTCTTAAGTAAAGATAGCATCGATCGTTATTATCAGGCGACCAGCACAAGAATCGTGGGTGGAATCTGGTGGTTCTTCACGCTGATCATCATCTCTTCTTACACGGCGAACTTAGCCGCCTTTCTGACCGTCGAAAGAATGATTACTCCGATCGAGAACGCGGCGGATCTCGCTGAACAAACGCAGATCTCTTACGGAACACTGGAGGGCGGAAGTACGATGACGTTTTTCAGAGTGAGTATCGAAGTTCAATACAGACTTATTTAAACAAAAAATAGTTTGATAGTGAATAAAATGATGGATTTGATAAACATCTAGAAAACACCGCGAAAAGTGGATTAGATTGTGGACGACTAGAACAAAGTTGGCAACTAACGAGACTTCTTGAACGAGACTTTCTTAAACCAAGTTAAATTTAGTTCCTCGACAGAAGTTAGTCTCCAAAAATAGTTGAAACATAAGTCCAGGCTAAGGAAGTGTAAACTGAGAATATTTTCTGACGATTTAATTCAAGAAACAGAACAATATTAATTTCAACTTTAGAACTACCGATGATTAAAATAGACTTATTCGTACCAAAGAAATCAAAACGATAGATGTTTGAAAAAATATTTGTAACAAGGACTTAAAATCGCTTAAATTGCACCATTGTAAATTTATAAAATTTTTACCAGGAATTACGAAGCGATAAATTTATTTCAGGCTTTACATTGTTCAACGAAATGAGTATTGTTTTGTAATTGACGCGGCTTTCAAACACACGATAGAACCACCTTATTAATTAGCAGAGGGATCGAGCCACGTTCCATCTCGAACACGTGTACAAAAGCGAATTCATTAATATTAATTAACGTTTCGACGTCACGTGGTCATTGACGGCGCGATGGCAAGCATTTCACCAAAAAGCACGATTTTCATTCGCATTTCGATCGCGTCTTGCGAATATTTCGATGAACGTAGATCCCACGTGTGTTCGCAGCTCGTCCGAAATATTAAAACCGTAAACCTATCGACAATAATTGGAGACAAATTTGACTAATTATCGTGGCACAGCCTTCGTATCGGCATCGTTTGGAACTAGAATTCCTGCTGCATTGTTGAATTTCCGCCCTTTAACACAGACTCCTAACGTTATTAAATTCGGAACGGCATTTCAGCTGCGTGCAGCTATTACGTTACATTAATACCGCGTTATTGGAATTGCATTTTGCGAGCAGCTTCTACTACAGATTTATCCCCAGAACGAACCGTGTGTTATTACGAAACTCTCTGCCGGGTTCGAAGGTTTGGAAAAATTTGAAAAAGCAGTCTTCCTAACGACGATAACGTTTTACAGCGTGTCTTTGAAAAAATAAATTTCGAAAATAAAGGAATGCAACGTGAGAGTTTGCTTCATAAATATTTCGGATTAATTCTAACAAGTTTTAGTATTTCGAATATTCTTAGAACACAATGATACTTTTCATAAGCGACTATTGTTAAACGATGTTCTCCTTCGTGTGTTGAAATAACAGGATTCGAAGATCGGTATATACAAGAAGATGTGGGAGTTCATGGAAACGAAATCGCCGTCGGTGTTCGTGAAAAGCTACGAGGACGGAGTGAAGAGGGTGCTCGAGGGTGACTACGCTTTCCTGATGGAATCCACCATGCTCGATTATGCCGTACAACGAGATTGCAATCTCACGCAAATCGGTGGTCTGTTGGACAGCAAAGGCTACGGGATTGCCACCCCGAAAGGTAATATCGGAAAACAATCAAGGCAGCGTTCACACGGTTCGACTTAGCCATAAAAGGTTTTTCATAACCGCAAGAAAGGCCACTGTTCTATGCATGCACTGGAAGTTTGGTAGTTCGCAACAAAATTTGGTCCGTTGCATTTTGTCAACACATGATTATAAGTGAAGAAAATAAGGAAAGATAGTAGAAGAAGAATGCTGTGTAATAATATTTTCTGAACGCACTTCGACAATTGCATCGTTCTCGTACGATTATAAAAATTCTGCGATGTACAATATATTTTTTAGAAAAAGAAAAGGAATACTTAGAAAATACTCGGTAAAAAAAAAAAGATCTCTGTTTCTCGTTTTGAGAATATTTTGCACTTCCTCGTTTAATAATATCGCGAACCTACGTATCGCAACAGAACCACCCTCGCAGCGCTGATCTCAGTGCAAACTTACATCCTTTTACTCGCGCTTTTTATTTCCGCCTTCAATATCCCACGGTCTCAGTTAACTTACGAGCACAATGAATTCGAACAGTAACCCTACCGACGCTCGATGCACGCCCATTCAACAACGTTGCCCGTTTTAACCACGCGATATAAAACTCGTTTGATGCGTTCGAGGCGAGCAGGTTGCACAAAACAAGGGTGTAAGTATTGTTTGCTTTTAATATTTCTCGCCGGCAGTTTGCAGCGCGAGAAATTGTGCCGGAATTTAGTGGCACGCGAGAGGAGAGAAGGGCGCGCTACGCTTCGTGGCAAACATCGTAAAGTCTACGGATTTGTAGCCAGACCGGAGGTAAAATCGCGTTTAGCGACTCTAAAACGGAAAGAAAAACGAAACTCGGGGATCCGGAATTTTTGTCGCGAATTCGGCCATGTTCGTTGCCCCGTGTAGCGCAGCCTCGGGGGAGGGCACGGCTTAATTAACGAGTCGAAACGCGAGGACGACACGCGCGACGCTGGGAGTTTTAAATCCGTGTAACTCGGTTTCTCGGCGAGCTGAAAGTTACGCGAGCCCGCTCGTTGGGCCTGGCTTAGGAGCTAAGCAGTTTTCTTAATTGGACTAACGTGTCTGCGTTTTAATTCACTCCCTCGACGACGTCTCGCGTCTGCGCTTAATAACGAATCGCCGGTCGTCGCAGTCGCTTGAAACAAAAAATCCTAACTTTCTTTCAAGAATGCTGTTAGAAACTGAGAAAGATCTTTTGACTTTTAGAGGAAGATTCGAAAGAGGGTTAAGAAATTTAGTAGCCGGTTCTTAGTTTTTTTTTTTTCTCGTTTCGTAAACGCCTCGAGGAACTGAGAAGGACGAGCTGGAGCAACTTCAGCTCCTCGAGACGTTTCTGTGAAGGCATGAGCGTTTCAAAGGCGAGATCGCTGGTTCCTTGACCAACCTAACGAAGTCGTTTTATATGCAGGCTCGCCCTGGAGGGATAAAATATCTCTGGCGATCCTGGAGCTGCAGGAAAAGGGCGTGATACAGATTCTGTACGATAAGTGGTGGAAGAACACCGGAGACGTGTGCAATCGGGACGAGAAGAGCAAGGAGAGCAAGGCGAACGCGCTGGGAGTCGAAAATATCGGTGAGCCGGTGAAAATTAAATTTTTTTCCTCCAACCAAAAAGAGACAACGTCATCCCGAAAAGGATTGGCGGTGTAATTTATTGCCAGGGATAAGGGATGGAGAGGAAACTTTATTTGATTTCGAGAGAGAAAGCATCGTGCGAAGTTTCCACCGATTTTTGCGTCGATGGTGACGAGATATGTGGTTCTTTTTACTGTTAATTTAGCGGGGGATGAACGAACAAAGAGGGAAGAGTTGGAAAATACTTGACACAAGGGGTGAAAATGATTTTGTGCAGGATACAATTGGCCGTGGAATTTTTGAGGTAGAAAATTTCTATCGAACGAGCTCGACGTTAATTAAATACGAAATGCCGAAACAATGCCATCGGTGTCAACGGTGTGAAATGACGGTCTTTTTCAAAGCGACCTGGTTTAAATGAGCCCATTTCACCGAAACAAATTGAATCCGCTAGAACGTCGGGGCCGGGCGATAAACGTTGAAAGAAAAACATAGTTATGGAATAATGCCGGTTTGCTGAAATACACCGGGTTTACTCAATGTCTTTATCGAAGTATAACGATAACGATGTTACTTGATAATAATCACAATATCGGTCCAACCTCGAATTAAACGGTACACACACGGCTATGAATTATTGTTGAAAATTTGAATGATTGAGTGTTGCCGATCTGGACCACCATAATTGCTTCCTAGTAATCTGGGAACATGAACGAGGTCAATGAAACTCACACGGAACAATAACGAGGAAATGATTAGGTTCGTTTCGACCGTTACCGTATCCAATGTGTAACTAACTTAATTCGTGGGCTTCCGACAAGCATTAGGTTACGTAATGAAATATGGATGGATTTCAATCGGCTGTAGTGTTACGTAACAGATCGTTTAGAGACTATCGGAACGTTTGGATAAAACTGGAGAAAGCGTATCGATGGAGAATTAGCATACACGGCAGGAGAAAATCTTGGCTATTCGATGTTGAAAAAAAGTAAAAAAAAAAAAAAAACGAAAACCAAGCAGCGCGTTCTTCTGACCCAATAATTTAATTCATTACGAGGACACTTCACACAATAAACGGTGGCAAAACGAGCAAGGTAGAGAAGAGGGTGTAGGAAAGGACTTGAAGTGCTTTCAAGCGCAGAGAAATCTCACGAGAAGTTCGTGGGGAATTTTTCTTAGGAGTCCAGAGGAACCCCGTTCGGATTTTATGGAAGTCACAACAAGTTCTCCCCTTCTATCTTCTCTCGTTGGACCCTTGTATCCTCGTGTTCCTTTTTCCAACCCAACCAACAATCCCTGCCATTCTTTCTCCCTTTTTTCTCTTCGCTTCTTCTCACTGGCTAACCTGTAACTTATGTAAGTACCCACTTTGCTGGCAGCACGAATGTACTAGCCGAGACAGGAAGAAGGACGAACGACTCTCATGGACCTCGTGAAATTGCAGTCGTACCTGCTAATCGCCTTTCCGCAAGATGTGCCGATTTTTCCAGGAACAAAGGAAGAAAGGGTGAAGCAGAGGTCTTCCAATTCTATCGCGAAAAACGTTTCCAAGCATCCTACATTATTTTTCTTTATTTTGATCGCGTGAGAAATCACAATGTTGCAATAATGTTTCACTTTCTTGAAAAAAAAAAGACCGAGATTGGGAACAATGTAACAGTGGAACGAGCCAAGAACAGTCAAACTGTTTCATTAGAAACGTTTCATTAGAGATGCACTAATGTACCATCCCTTTTAATCGCTTCATTGTATACGCCGAAACACAATTTCATCGCTCGCGGAAGTCGTCACTGGTACTGAAACTCGAAGACCCGAGCGACGAAATCAGAAGTTGCAAGCGTGAAACACGAATCGTAGGCGCGTAATGGTCGCGCGTTGCGACGTCGGCGTCGTTTCTCGTCTTACCGCAGCATTAGCCACGAAGAGGAGGGTCAGAGGCGAGGAAATAGAAGCGACGTCTCTGCGAGAAACTTTGCTGGTTCCGGCGAAACGTCGCTTAAATCACAACGTCAGCGCAGTTATGCAAATCTGGCCGGCTCGTTGAACCTCGTTCCCTCTTCGCCCGTCCGATCCCGATGACGAAAGGACGCGTTCCTGCTTAGCATACAGATGAAGTTACACCATCGGCTTCGACGAGACTACTTTAAAACGTCGTCTGTTTCGGATGATGGACGGTCTTTTGTACTTGTTACTGTTCCGGATGAATCGGTGGTTTGTTGAAACAGTTCCAACTGTGACGATTCCGTCGGAGAGACTGGTGAAAGATGTGGAGAGTTAGAGGAATTTATGGAAAAGATGAAGTAGCTTATAAAAAAGGTACAGTGCTTGGAAAAATAGAAAGATAATGCTGCAATATAAACGGGAAATAAAAATGTTTGTACAAATTTTTATAAAAATAAATATAAGAATTAAACGAGAAAGTTAAGCTTGAAGAATTTAACGTAAGATAAAGGAGATTAAATGGAGAGGTTTGATATTCTGGAAAAGTAGCGCAATATATCATTATAGCACAGCGCTGCGATACATCAACGCTTCAGGAAATGAAGGGAAAAAATCGTGGTGCTTGAGCAACGATTAAACAGGAACTTAGGCGAACAGATTCGAAGGTAAGCAGATGCGGCAGAGAACTCGCGTATATCCGGCGATACGAAAAGTTTAAAGCCTACGTATCTACGCAAAGTTGGTGGATCTCGTTTCGCCAACGCGAAAATGAGAACTCGCCTTAGCTGGCATAAATACTGCGTGGAAATCCGACGCGGCTATGTAACTTTTTACAAAACCGACTCGCGTAATAACGAGCGATTTAACTCAGTAAAAGAGACGTTCATGAGACGTTTATAACGAGAGTAACGATATTATAGAGTGCACTTTGATTAGATTATTCTCCTACTGTGATATAAAAATTCGCGAAAAGAGATGTTCCACGGTCGAACTGATTCGGACAGACTTTGCAATTTGCCGAGGAACGAAAGTTTCTCGTGGAAACTTCCCTGAATCCAGTACCGAGACGGCGTGCTGCCGAGCAGACTGTACAAAATGATCGGCGTGAAGAATAAATTCTGATAGAACCTCGTTAGAAATATTTATGATGATTCGAGTCTTGCAACTTTGTATCGGACAAAGTAAACGGAGTAAAAGAAAAATGGTTTATAATTTTAAAAGTAGACAGAACTTTGGTTCACACAGGACAGAAATCTGTTCTCTTTACACAATGAACGGAACAGAGAAACAAAACAGAAAAACAAAATATCCGTGCAACGATATTAATATTTGCAGCGAGGAATAAAGTGAGATAACGTTGAAAATAAAATAAAAAGGTCACGCATATTCTCCCGTTCGTAACAAATTAATAATAACAGCGAGATCTTTCATTACACCGATCACACGGACCTCCTCGCTAAAACTTTTCGCCGAAGAAGAAGCTTTCCATCCCATTAGACATCGCACGACCTCGAAGCTGACGACACAGAAGATTCTCTCCCCTGCGTTCGTCAATCTTTTTCATCTCGACGAAGTTTCAACAGAGCCGAAAAGGAAGGCAGAGGAGAAGGAAACGAGGAGATTCAGACGAGCTAACAAAGACGGTCGCCGAGTCGGGAAGACGTAGGCGTAAATAACGACAGGGTTGTATAGACGGGAAGCTAGACAGATGGATAGATAAATAGATAAATAGACGGTCCTGGAAAGGGTGACGAGGGGTGAAAACGGGGGTTAGAGGGTGATAGATGGACGGACAGATCCAGGGAACGGGTGAGTCCGCTCGGTGGCAGCTACATTAACCGTGAAGCGTGCGAGAGGCGACATCAGAAAAGAAGCAGAGACAGCCGGCGGCTGTAAAATAATGAGCTTCCGGTTTTTCTCGTTCCAGGTGGTGTCTTTGTCGTGCTGGTTTGCGGACTGGCGTTAGCGATCCTCGTCGCGGTTCTCGAGTTCTGCTGGAACTCCAAGAAGAACGCCCAATCGGACCGGGTAAGCGAGCGAAGCACTGGGATAATTGCGTGCGATTTCGTGCTTCGCGTGTACGTGCTGCATGAGTGTACTTTCCTCTTCGTGGCGTGCAAGGCCGTCCGTTTCGCTGGACTTTTTCATCCAAATCGTTCGGAACAGTGCAATTTCTGGCAATCTTTTATCTTTATTGGTAAAATGCGAAGAAATTTTCAACGAAGCAGATTCGTTTTACAATTCGTTAGATCTTTTCATGGGATTCCTGCTCATTATAAATACATTTCGTGCCTTTTGCCGAGTATATCCTGGAACTTTGCTCGAAGATAATTGCATCGCATTATATGTCCTTAGTTTCTAACTTTTTTATCAATCCTCGTAATCAAAATTAAAAAAAGATATATATTTTAATTGATTGCAATTTCTCACTTTGATCTGAAAAATAGAAACCAACAGTTGTCATAATTGGACTGCTTGGTACCCGGTACGATATTCTGATCAAATCGTTAGTAAGTACATTCATATTCTGCTTGATGGAAAGGTCACGTTCCATTTAGTTGATTACACGCGGTTCAGCCGGCGCGTCTGACCACGCGCACTCCTATTCTACTGATTTGATTTAACGCGACACCGCTGGGTGTATCGAATTTAAACATCAACCAAGCAGCTTTCGCATCAATCTGTTTTAAGCATTCATAAGGTAAATATTAAATTAATTTCATCCGACACAAACTTGTACGAGATTCTAAATTTATCGAATAACTGAACCGTGTTATAACCACACCGTTACGAAAACACTCTCCCCTGAATCTTCTTCAATTTCATCACCTCTTAAATTATAACACGAGCAAACACCTGAGCCTCGGTTTAAATTATGATAACGTAAAAGCACGCTCGATATCAGCCCTCGTAAACGGCCTGGCACGCGAGAGGAATTGCATGGTATCCAGCTCGTGGTGCGATCGTCTTTCTGTATCATTTGTTGTGCATTGTTGTGCCTGTTCTGCCGGTCCTCGTCCACGCATCGGCGGCAAAACGAAAAAAACGTCGATCGACACCGCGGCACGGCAGTCCCTGTGCGCCGAGATGGCCTCGGAATTGCGGTTCGCCGTACGATGCGGCTCGCGACAGAGACCAGCCGCGAAGGCGCGCAATTCCGACGCCGCGGTGCCGTGCGGCCGCTGCAGCCCGCGTGCCACCAGGAGGAGAACGCGATATTGTTCGACCGGACACGAGGAGACCACCTACATACCGAGCATCGAGATACCACGGTTAAATGGTGTAAGTCCTGTCCCTCACGACGGGCTCGCGACGATGGCCTCTCTTCCGGTCTTTTGCTTCCAATTTATATTTTATTCGGAATTATAGATTTTTGGGTGCCACTTTAGCGTGTGCTCTACCGGGTCAGTCTTTCGTTTCTTATTCAGTTTTATGTTAAGCTTCTTCGTTATTCGTTTAAAAATATTGTGCAATAATATACAAGTAGATTAAGAAAGGGGATAGACTATGGATTAACGTGGTAGAGCGAAAGCTAGTAGAGCATACGTTAATGGAGTACCGATGTCTAATTGCGGTNCCTGTCCCTCACGACGGGCTCGCGACGATGGCCTCTCTTCCGGTCTTTTGCTTCCAATTTATATTTTATTCGGAATTATAGATTTTTGGGTGCCACTTTAGCGTGTGCTCTACCGGGTCAGTCTTTCGTTTCTTATTCATNTTTTATTCGGAATTATAGATTTTTGGGTGCCACTTTAGCGTGTGCTCTGCCGGGTCAGTCTTTCGTTTCTTATTCAGTTTTATGTTAAGCTTCTTCGTTATTCGTTTAAAAATATTGTGCAATAATATACAAGTAGATTAAGAAAGGGGACAGACGATGGTTCAAGGTGATAGAGCGAAAACTTGTAGAGCATACGTTATTGCAGTACATATTTCTAATTGCGGCNGCAATAATATACAAGTAGATTAAGAAAGGGGATAGACTATGGATTAACGTGGTAGAGCGAAAGCTAGTAGAGCATACGTTAATGGAGTACCGATGTCTAATTGCGGTATTTTTGTGATATTAAGAATAACCGTTTACATAGAAAATGTAAATGCACTCGTTGCTTCGTTATATCGTAAATTTGTCGATTTACAAGTTCTTGAAGAGAAGCCATCGGTTGATCGCGGAGCTGTGCCAGTTTCACGATAATTCAATCCCAACGAGGATGAAGTTCAACGAAAACACCCTCGCATATACGAACGTAGCTGATAGAAGTTAGGACAATTTTCGAGCGTACCATTCGGAAGATTCGATTATCGTGATCGAGGCACAGTCTCCACAAAGCCCACCAGCCATCTATGCGTTTCTTTCATCACGCTTTTGAAACGCGAGAAAACGGATGGGGGAGGAAACCGCGACGCCATGACCGAAATCGAGAAGGGAGTATTTCAAATGGGAGTGCTTGGGCGAGAATTGTCCCTTGACTGCCTTTTTCGTATTTTTTGTGTCTCGTTTCATGTGTCTCTTTGTCTCTCTGTCTTTCTTGTACAATTAGTTGGAATACACGTTGTGCTGTATATGAATTGAATCTTTTTTATTTACTCGTATTTGAACATGGATAAATAAAATACTGTGTGTACTGCATTTTGGCACGGTTCAGTGTATCTTGCTACTACCAGCGAATCAAGTGTCGCGCGTTTAATCACGACTGACGCGGAGCTCTCAGTCACGCATGCTTACATTTGCAGTAACAACCCTGGCATACGCATTGTGTACGTGTCCGTGTATAATACTTGATTGCATGCCTCGTATTGCTGTTGAACGATCGTAACACGATCCACCGACGACGTCACTTCAAATTCGTCGTCGTTCCGACGAACGCCTCCGGCCACCGTTTGTTCACTGCCTCGCCAAAATCGATCGTTCTTCCGTGTAAGCTCCAAAGTTTATCGGGGCGACCATTGAAGTCGAACCAACGAACCGTCGCGAAAAGAATTCGAAAACAGTGGTACGCTACTTTATACGGCTACCAGAAAACTTGTAGAAATATTGTACAACTCGAACCTAACGGAACACCATCTTTTGTATTATTTTTATTTTTCATCGTTTCTTCGATCGAAACAAGCTGTTCCTATATGAAACACGGGATAAAGTACGTTCGACTTTAATATAAAAAAAAATTCTCCAGACAGTTTGGTTATCGATACGATACCGCGACGCTAAGTAAGTCGTAAAATTTGATTTCGCGGAGATACTTGTCTCTTGAGCTCGGCGAATATCCGCTTGCCGCACGGTTACGTCGACGAGAGAATAGAGTGTTCGTTAAACAAGATTGGAAAGGGAACGCTGTCGACCTAAAACGATTCACCGTCCTCCAACGTTCGCGTGAATAGTGCTCTTGATCGTGGCGGAAGTGATTTTTCCAGGCTACGTCACATTTTCGAAGCTCGTTTCCGTGTACCCAACTGGCGAGTCCTCGGGATATCTCGAACCGTGCACGGTCAGAATTGCGGAAGGAGCGGTTCGTGTTCGCGTCGATACTTCCGCGAGGCTGATTCTCATCAATATTCTCTCGCCACACGATATTGCTTCTCGTAAAAAGGAAATAAATTCAATGGAAACTTTATAGCTTGTTTACATTCTATAACTTCTTTTTAATAAATTGTGAACAGATCTATTAATCGTTTAATCATTTTACCAAAAAATTATATTGCACAATTTCGTAAAATTTCTTATATTTTATACGAATCGAATTCGACAAGGATTTTCACGAGATTCGGCATTCTGATCCAAGTTTAATTAAAATTCGAACGGGTTAGGATTAACCATTGAATCGAGTTTCGTCGGCAAATTCTACAGCCCAAAACTACGTCCAAATCGGATTTCCGGTTTTCGCGTCGACTTCAGCGGGAAGGACGGAAGATGGAAAGGGATGAAAAGTATCGATACTCTTCTCAAACTCCGCTCGTTTCTCCTTTCGATGCTTTAATCAGTGCCTGCTTATCGATGCCGTACAATCTATAAGGAATATTTACCTCAATGTTTCAAAGTTCTCTCAAGCTCGCTGACGATGCTCTTTCGTCTCGGCCGTTGATTCGTTTCGATGGAGACGAATGATAAATTTATGTACCGTAAGTCTACGTTTGAATAATTTTTATTTGCGTATTTTTATTCGAGAATTTTAGTATTTCATTGATTTTGCACCGTGGACATAAAATTTAAAGAATTTAAAAAGGATCGAAGAGCACTACTATTACAGATTCGAAAGAACCGGAAAAGTGCTTCCAAAAATTCAACTCAAAAAATTCCATGCCAAACTGTTCGAATTGCAGGCTTTTCTGTTTGACAAACCGAAACATTTCGAAACGTCGAACCCCCAGTTCCATCAAACCGGCAACATGAATTTCGCGCGGTCAGTCCTCTTGTTCCGGATCTCGTTGCTCTTCCTCCGGAACGGACGAAAAAAAAAAATTCATGCATCATATATCTAGCCGCAGCTTTGGAAAAGCCTCTCGCACCTTTACTGATCGATATTTTATCGAATCTCGACCCTGGTACGTGTACACATATTTTCATGGCAAATAAGTTTTTTTTCGAGAGGTCCCAGCTGGACGTTCGCTATTCGAATCGATATAGGGCAGATTTCGTAAATCCTGCTGGGAAAAATTGAACCGCGAGCCAATCCAGAGAAATGGAAAAAGAGCACGCAAGGGGATGAATCTAGAGACGATTAGGGAAGATTTTTTGGAGCGAGGCAAAGATCGAACGAGGCAGTAAAGTTTAGCAAATTCGATACACGGAACCACGTGTGTCGGCGATAACTCCTTTACGAGCTTTTAAAAAGTTTCGACAAGTTTTAACGAGGCCCGGCAACTTTTAATAACTCGCTCGCTCGCGGCTACAAGACCTAGAGGGTGGCACTGGAGGGTTGTTCACCGATCGCCGCCTCGATATAGCTAACACCAGCGTTTCCTCTTCTCTCAGCAGGAGGGTGGTGCGTTGTCGATGACGGAGATGAAGAAATCATTGAGCTTCGATCAAGTGGGAGCGGCCCGTGGCGGGAACACCTAGCACAGGCCTCATCCTCATCTTCATCCTCAGCAGCAGCAGCAACAACAACAGCAACCGCCACCGTGCAAAGCCACGCCCACGCACACACGTCACACTCACTGCCACTCACATTCACACAGCCACAGTCACAGTCATACGCACAAGCACCAACCACCCCCACCGAGGCAGAGACGGGGTTCTTCAAGCATCGTCTTGGGTCAAGGTTGGTTCGTTTTAAACAATTTTTTATCTTACAGCTGACAAGTTTATTTCGAACTATTTGTAATCTACCGGTCAAGTCCAGATTTAATTTTTTTTATTTCGAATGCCACAGGATTTCGCCAGATAATTAACGTATATTCATTCTACCGCAGCAATTAAGGGATGGAAATGTTTTCCAAAGAATCTTCTTTCTTTTGGTACATAAAAAGAAAGCCACCTACAGAGAGGCTTTAAAAAGAAATCCCTTTGATGTCCAGGAGGTGACCACCCTGAGAGCATTCTCTGGAGATTCGACTGCGACTTGGCGGGTGAGCCAGACGTGGTGATATCGCCGCCACCGCCGCCACCCCCGCCCTCGGCGGCCGTATCGAGGACCACGACCCTTTGACCAATACTCGAGGAGGTGCCGACAGGTGTGCCCGTCCAGAAGGAGCTACCCACCCAGGCCTCGGTGGTCGTGAACGTGGTCGACCAGAAGGAGACCTGCTTATAGCATATGTAGTCGCCGAGGCGGCTGAGTCGACCGCAACGCGGCACGGCCTGCGCCATCGGCGACGATGGATCATCGATCGATCGGCTGTCCACGTGACGACACAACAGTTTAGATTCGTTTAGCGAAGTACGGGACAAGCGTGGACATGCTGCAACGTGTGCCAAAAACGATCCATCGTGATGGATCATCTAGAAGAGTTCGTGTCGAGGACCATGTTACCAATGAACGAGACGTTGATCGAAATGAAACGCGATAGACAAAAGAAAAAAAAAGAAAAAAAGAAGAAGTATCGACGATATTGAACGAGTAGAAAATTGAACTGAAGTACATTGAATAAAGTTTGCTCGAACAACGAATGAAGTCGTGGTGCTGATTACGAACGAGAGATCGATCGTAGTACGAGCTGTTTGTTACGAATAGTATGTATTGTTCCATGCCAGAGGTGGAAGCTCTGCCGTGGTAATAAAACGGGATCGATCGCACGCCGACCGAAAGACGACACTGTGTGAACGGCCGCGTTCTATCGGCCTGACGAAGCTGAATGACAAATGAAACACATCGCGTACAACGCCAATCAACGAGGCAACGATCGTTCCTTCCCCAAGGCGGGGACTTTCGAGGCTAACGGGATCGAACGGAGGCTAAACGGCCGATCCAATTGTATGGGCGGTCTGGCGCGATGAACCGGGGCTGATTTTCAAGCTAAACATATCGAAATGGAGCCAGAAGTGAAACAGAGGATTCGAACGAGGGTTCTTATCGAGGTTTGGCACGTGAAAGAAGTAGCCTTGAACAAGCAAAATGAAAAAAGAACGATGTTAGATCGATCAACGACCATGAAACGTGTGATTAGACTCGGACCAAAACTCATAGTGATCACTGCCAACAGCTAGCCTAACATAGTAAAACGGTCTAGTACGATGTCAGCTAAACGGTAACTTTAATCTGGACGCGTGGTAGAGAATTCACGGCCTAAAACGATCCTCGCGTTTAATCCTGCAAATGTTCGATTTCTGGGAGTCGAGAAGACCAAACAAAGTTTCGAAGATTCAAACTCGATCACAATGTTACACTCAACATGCACAATGAAGTACGTTTAGGAAAAATGGAACGAAGAGTTTAGAGAACGATTAGATAGGCGAGGTTTTTACGAGAAGATTAAAGGTCTAGGACTGGTGTACTGTCGTCATCTTTCCGACCAAACGACCAAGACGAATTATCTAGAAGTAAAAAAAAACATTTAGAACAACCTCGAGCACTTCTTACAAAAGTGAAACGAAGTGGAGGACGTAGTACAAAATTTTCAAAGCGTTACCTGAGGCGTTACGATTCTTTCCACCCTGACCCTTGTTTCCGCGCCGTTTCGCGCGAACAGAATCGCAGCGATGGACAGTCTGACTGCACCGCGGACCAGAAATTTTCACGCGTTTTATACAACGGGGAGAAGAACGAGGAGTAAATTCTACGAAAGAAATCCCGGCGTGCCAGGCAGCCTCGAATGATCAACGATACAAGGATCGATTTAACGTTGCGTGGATCGAACGTGAAAGGAGACGAACTAGAAGATCCTGCGACCGAAGGGAAATACTTCGAAGAATAGTTCGTTGATTCGACGGCGTATTCTGTATCATATAGACACGGTTGTACATGATCGTTCAACGATCGGTGATTCACGATAGACACATTTTCACCGGACGTTTGTATAAAATCACGTATGGGCGCGTACACGAACGATGGTGTATACGCTCATACACGCACTGTATTGTTAGTTTACACGTAATGTCATAGGTAAGTGCGTAGCCGCGTAAGAGACCTAGTCATATTTTGACACGATCGACAATTTATTATCGATACGATACGATACGTTGTACAGCGACCGTTTTTTCACCAAATTCAAACAGTCGACGCCATTTTCGAGAGCGTTTTTAGTGTTGCGCACCGCGTCGTACGCGTACAGACGAACACAGATACACATATGTACGTGGATACACACGTGTACACACAGGAGGAACGATGTTTGTTGGAAGTAAAAGAGAGATCATGTCGTTCGATGGTTTTATTAAGGCGTTACGAAGGATACCGAAGTGAGGAGAACGAGGATGCAATCGATGGATGTATGATTAAGGGTGCACGATGAAAGACAGGAACGAATCGTGCCAAAAAGAACATAATCTATGTTGCTGTCGTGGGTGACAGGCAGTGACGGTGCTTTTGAAGTTCCGAGGGTTTATCCATCATACGAAGGCATCGTGTTCGATGATGAAACTCCGAGAAGAGCGATGCGATGCGAATTATCTGGTCGATGACTAGTTCTTCTGCGAAGACGACAACAAATAATGTGATTATGCTGTTGAACGTATATATCCTCATTTGTGTGTCCCACAGGAACCCAATTGGATGTCGTGGAAATTAATTGATATCATTACCAAAGATTTATAGCGTCGCTGATGAAAGGTTCATTTCACTGAAAGCGAGGAAAAAGACGAGGCAAGAAATTGTCAAGGTCTCCAGAGATAATCGAACCCTCGAACAAGATCTTGCGCAATTACCTACGGAAGAAAACTAATCCTACCGCTGACAAATGAATTCTTCATCCGCGTCGATTAATTAACAGGATTTCTATCGTCGTACTCAAGACACGTCGGTTCATCGAATTCTCGTTCATTTTTCTTCCTCGATGTCTCTCGTTTCGGTTCGTTCGCGGCTGCGATCGGAATTCCGTCTCGCCCGCATCGAAGCGCATAAATCGTGAGCACGATTCGTTCAGACGTTCAGCTAGAAATCATCGTGATTGTACATACTAGCGAAATAAAATCAAAGAACGAAAGCATTCGCCGAGATAAGGGAAAATGATCGCGACGATATTACCTATGTTTGTCGAGAGAGAATGTATTGAAGCGTGAGATGGTTGTCAAGAGAGTGTTCAACAGTTCATGACTACTTGTCGCGTCATCACTGGTGTGCCACTATTCAATAAATAAATTTTATTTACTTAATCGATCTAGACGTTTCTACACTTGGCGTAGCTATTGGAAACAGGTTGACTTCCTCTTTGCGATTGGGTTGCTGAAAACTCGAATCTAGACAAAACGTTAATCAACAATTACAAGATTCTCTTTTCGACTTTCAGCTTCCCGATTGAGTGAATGTGATACGCAGTGAATCGTCAACTTAAACATATCTCTCCGAAATAAGACAGACAATTAAATGTTGTTATATACATGTTTTACTGAATATCATTGAGACACTTTTTCTATTTCCGTGCGAAATTCATCCAGAAATTCTTGCACCATAATCAAAACGATCCCTCACTCGTCCCAAACTCCATCGATTCATCGATGGATCATTTGAAAGTTCTCTGCGCGATCTACTTTCCTTTGACACCTTCCTTTCTTTCGCAGCCAACCATTCGACGAGAATCATAATAAATGATCGGTGCAATTCACAGCGATTTCGTCTCTCTGAGACGGATTCATCGACATTGCAAGGCTTCGATCGAAGCGAAATGCTAATTATGCAGTGACACAGCAACGTCATCGTAGACGAGATGACAGGTGAACACCGATGCTTCATCAATCACCGGCATTGATTTCTCGATACATATTCAGAGCGACCCAGCATTGTTTCACCTTCGACGAGCAGAATTTCGTTTACCATTGTCATTACATCATTTATGCAAATCTCATTTCCCGACAGGAAATATCGAGCCAACTTGACGGTGACTTTCGTACGTTACAGTCTTTCAACTTAATGGAGTGCTGATCTATTCCGATTGCCACGGTCTCATTGTAAATTTCCATTATGAACATCGATCCGTGAAAACCGACGACAATATTCGATGAACTAAATTGTCACAGCGAAGTGGCTGGCATCCATCGTTCCATATTCAAAATTGCATTCATTTAACCGCGCCGCTTCAAAGGGAGCCCGTTAAAATCTGGGACATTCGTCGTTTCTCGCGGAAGGCGAAACGATGAAAGCGGAGTCGTCGAAAGAGTGGGCGGCGATGGAGGAATAAGAATCGCCGTCGGTTATCGAGCCTCCACTGGTTTCCAATCGACGCGTACTCGTTAATTTTTGCAATATCGCTGCACCATAAAATGAATCTCTCCACCGTTCCATCTTTTCCTCGTCGAGTTCGATCGTTAATGGAAATACGAACAGGTCGTCCAATGTTATCCCTCATCGTGAATTGAAAGAGAACGAAACCTTGCCGGAATTATTTTTCTTGGTGAAAGAAGAACAATAGACTAGATCGTACGAAAATTCTGGAGCAGTAGTGTATCGTATGTACCGAGAAGGAACGGAGTAAGAAATTTTACTCGTAACTGCTACCATGTTTCAACCGATGTAAAGACAAAGTCAATGTTCTCTTGACTAACGACGCGAAAGCGCAAGGACAAATTGACTCGATTCGCCGCGTCTTCGTTTTAACAGGATCCAGCCATTTTCCTTTGAACCTCCTTCCATCGCGTTTCGAAACTCTGAAGCAAATTGGAACCACTGCTAATGCCTCGATGCTCCAAAGCAGACGTCACGATCCTCCTGCCTTTCGAGTATAACCCCTACCATTCCGTCGTTTAGGCGGTTCGTTAGTAAATTACAAGGAGAAACACCCTATTTAGTCCCGCGAATCGATCCTTTGCGTCCCTAACAGACGGGTAATGGAATCGAGGGTGCGCGGCAATTGAAAAATTGGACGTAAGACCGATGCTTGTTAGCATATAACGTCCGGCCATGTAAGATAAGAGGTAACGTATCGCGTTGAATTATTACTTTTTAACTATTCACCTTCCCGTCGGTGGCATCGATATAATATATCTCGTTGACGTTTGACGAACGAATGAACGGTGACGAAGCCGAGGTAGAAAGATGAGAAATAGAAGCACCGAAGAACGTGAGAATCGAACGATGCGCCCATCAATTCCGAAGCTTCCTTAGACTCACCTCTGCGTTCTGCTATTTTTTACAATTAGACGTCGATCGATGATATATCATCGTGAAACTTGCGCGTGTCTAGCCGTCGATACGTGTTTCAGTATAGAAGCGTGTCTGCTGAATTTTTGTGTCGGGTATCCTTGACGCCGTCCAATCTCTGTTAGCGAGTCAAGGATAATGTATCGCGGCAAAATCCGACTGCTATTTTCTTGTTTGCCAGACACCGATAGAACGGACGCGGTCCTCGATGAGGATCCCCGTGGAAAGCTTCTTTCGAGACGTTTAATCAGTCTGGTCGAGTAAAAGTTTCGACCCTGGAGACTCGACCGTCCTCGACAACGTCGTGGTAATCAACAGAAACGAAACGAGAGATAATAGGTGGGGAAAATTTTGGCTGATTAAATTTAAAGATTCCCAAAGGGACGTGGAGGGTTTCGATTTGCGTGTCAATTGATAAACGTAAACTCTTGTTGCTGGTGATGAATCGACAGGATTGCTCCAACAGATTCATCCTGTATCGTTCAGCCTTAGACTGATGGAACTATCGATAAAAGTGACAGGGAGCAGAAGAGTCGCCTTTACCCTTTGCCCTCGGTATCGATCGCATCGAGAAGGTTGAGTTCGTTCCGCAATTCAATCAAACTCCCCTCGATAAAAGAGGAATACATGATTGAAATAAAACGATCGGTGAAATGATTAAAAACTTCGGTATAGTTCAAAGAAGCACGCAGTTAAAAGAATTAAACACGATTTAATTTCTCCCTCTCAAAGGACAATTTCTGAGCAAGTAAATCTTAATTACATCGAGTCGAGCAATTTTCTATCCACTCGACATTCACCCTGAGCAAGTAGCAACGAACTCGAAACGGCACCATAATGAAGCCCCAAAACGAAAAGCAATGATTTTCCGTGCCATGACCATGTTTCACCCCGGTCGTTCTTCATCGGAGTCTGAGCAGATAGGCTCCACTTAACCGCGCTTATCTACGGCCAGACCCATAACGAAATGTAAAATACATCCATGTTTCTTTGAGAGCGCGCTGCCTGCCGTAGGTCAAGTAAATCGAGCGTAACGTATCGCCCCTGACTTTTTACATCGGACGTTATCTCTCTGGCATTTACCCCACTGAGCTATCTTCCTTTTTTTCGACGACGCCACGAAGGAAAGAGGCCCGTAAAGAAGCTTCAATCGCACGAAATGAGCGGGACGCTTAGGGGGTGGTCTCCAGGCTTCCATATCTACGTCGACGCGTACTCGGAAGGAACGAAGCTCTTTCACTACTTTAATCTTTCTAAGAGACAAGTGGTAGTCGATGAACTGGTCCGCGTTGTCCTGGTTGGAGCCTGTAATCGTAACTTTCCGGAAGGCTGCCTCGTTATCGCTTGGTGAAATATGAGAAACGACTGGGATCCTCGTTATTGTGGACGTGTCGATTTTAAACCTCTGTCGATCATCGTTACTAAGATCACACTGTCAGGTAAGTTGTTAGACATGTAGAATGTCTGGCAGTCGAACTGGAAGAGTTTAATCACGATTGATATAGAAAAAAAAAGTGCACTCTTAAGTGGGCATATTTAATCGATTCGCTGCACACAGTCTGTTCGTTGAAATATTTGGGGACGAGTCAGAAATTACCTGCAATATATTTCTAAAATTAATTGAAGCAATTAAAGCATTAGAAAAGCGAGGTGAAGAGATCATTTTTCTGTCGCAAGGAATAATTCTGGAAAATACAGAAGATCCACAGTCGTGTCTCTGCGAGAAACTTGAAGTAACGTTAAGGTTCGATCTTCCTCAAACTCAATTTGTTCGACCGAGTAACCAGCGAAAATTCTCTCGCGCGACAAACGCATAGAAATGTTTGCAACGCAGCAGCTGAATATTCTATTATCGACGAGTACAATTCGAAGCGTTCCTCGAGCATCGTGCTCCGCGATAGCGGAGAAACCATTGATATTTGTCGAGATTCGGAGCTATTCATCGGAAGCCAGTAATGAGACATCAACGTCACGAACAGTCGACGCTTCCTTAAAAGTTTCCACTGCGAGTCGTGCTCCGGGCCTGTTCTCTTTTATATCGACGATTAAAAGCCAAAGCTTGAGGAATTCGCAATTAAATTTCAACGAATAGCGTCTCGATGATAAATTCCTACGTGGAGCTACGTTGACTTTTATCTCGTTTTAATATTCCCGAAAGTCTCGCGTGATTAATCGTGCTCCTTATTTAAACCAGAAATTAGGGATTCTCAATTTACATATCGTTAAAATGTCTTTGTTTCTGTTACCCTAAGGCACGCAATGCATTAAAAAATAATAATAATAAAGATAAAACACAAAATTATAGGAAGAATCTAACGAAACACGCGAGCTATCACCCTGATTGTCTTGAAATTGCTTTTGGAATTATCAGAGATAAGGATCCACTATTCCAAAGACATTTACCGAACATCTTAGCTAGGAACGTGTGTACCTGAGTGCATGACCAATAGGCTAAGCATAAATCAATGATCCCCCAAGGTGTAGGACGGCTGCTATCCTGGGGTTAATTACTATACGCTGTAACGTCACGCTGTATTTGCAGCTGAATATTTATGGTATCACTTCCGGGCGCTACACATCAATAGAAGAAACAACAAAGGGTTGCGTACCGACGCGACAGCTTATATCCAGTAATGGTAAAATAAAACCCGGGAAATTCTTTTATCAACCATTGCAAACCAAGATCTCGTAGTCTTACTTATCCTGTAGCGATAAGAATTGATTTTTCCCTGCGTTATAATGTATTTTCCACGAAAGTACTGTTTTTACTATTTTTTTTTTTTTCTTTTTTTTTTGTTTCTTTAAAGACACGAGCACGAAAGGGTGTTACAAATTATTGAAATTCAATCGTTCACTAAATGCAAAACGCTATCCCTAGTGACACCAATTTCTCTTAAGGTTGTTCCTAATTGCTCCAACCTCCGCGGTGAGTAGCTGAAATTGTACGTTCAATCGAGTATTCTTTAATGAAGCGAATAATGAAGGAACAAATTGTTTGAAAAAGATTATGAATGAGCGCTTACCCACTGAGGACAATTTTGTATCCTCGGGGAACAGTCCTTGACATAGCTCTGTCTAGCAACTGATAAAGTCGAGCTATCGGTTCGTCAGCGGATACATGCACCAGGTAAACGGTACCACCGTTCAGAGACCTGACTTTCAGTCGGAGTTCGCCTGATTTTCCGGATGGTTCATTAATCTGATGCAAAATTGGAGGCTGAAACGGTAAAAAAGAAATATTATAAATACAACGAATCACAAACAACCTAATATATTCCTGCACTCTTACTGCATTTTTCCTGACCGGTGCAGCAGATTTTATGATACGTTGATTCTTCCTCGCTGTACCCTGTTGCGATTGAGAATTCGAAAACAGCGAAGCATCAACGTTGGTTCTGGGAATTGATCTCGATGCGATGGACAATCGAGAGTTCGGTAGGCTGGCGGATCTCGATCGCTGCCTCAAACGATCTTCGGCGTTCTCCAAACGACTAAAAAAAGAACGATATTGAAAATACACACGGACACTGTACGCAGTCGCGAATAATCAAACTTTACTTGGGCGATAGTTTAGAGAATCTATCGGTGGAACTGTGGTAACATCTACCAGAGCTTGGAATTCTTGTGACGCCTCTGGATTTCTGAATTCCTTCACGCGTTGAGGTATCGTATTCTGAGTTCCTGGTAGTAATTTCTCGCTTACAAAATAAAATTCAAGGTGCGCGTTACACAAGCTGAGGATTGGAAAACTTTGAGTAATACTCAGGCACATTTACCTTTTCTTTTCGAGTACTCAAACCTAGTTCGGCATTAATATGTGATTGCAAATGTGTATCGGAACAGATATTGTTGTGCGATGCCAAAATCTGTGAACGGAGTACGTACATCTCTAAGGGAGGTGTTTCTGAAGGACTTTTCGTTTTTATCGATCTATTAACAGGTATTTAGTTTAAATATAAATAATCAGAAAATTATGAACTCTTTAGGTTTAATTTAATATTCGCACCTAGCTGTGGCAGGAGCCAACGGCGTGGAAAAGTCGAAATTAGACGGATAATCTTTCGAAAAAGAACCACGACGAGTCGGTTTCTGGCTGGTTATAGGTCTACGAGCTCTAGACGACATTGGTCCATTATCAACCGGATGTTGCTTTCCCAATCGATAACCTTGGCCAGGAAAATCAATGGGGTTCAAGAACACTTTGTTCCTGTGATCCTCTATCTAACAGAGTACATTCCAAAGTAACATTTCTTTTTTTCACAAAGTGAAAATTAAGATTTTACCTTAAAGGGTACTCCGTTTGGATAAACCTCTTGCAATTCGGAAGGGAAATAGCCGTCCAAAATATCTCGAAGAAACGATACCGTAGCTGGATCGTCGTAAGATCGTAACGGGCCGTCTTGAACTATCATTCCATTTTTGTAGAATTTTAATGACATGCAAGAGGGGGTCTTCAAACAATTATTAAACAACACTTCATTAATCGCTCGTCGGCGTAACGATCTACTAACGTTCGATAACTCGTTACCGTGTTATTAATTGTTAAGTCATCGTCAGAAAAATAAACGTTAAGAAACCGCGATTGAATTACCGACGGCTAGAATTATGTCGTAATTATTTTTACGCGCTAGTAACTCATATCCATCATTGTTATTCGTACCAGTAACCGGTTCAACCGATTAACGTCAACCTTGTATGAATCATTAGAATGCATTCAGGCCGAAGGATCGACAGCGAAAATTGACACCCTGTTACGAGTGCAAATATTGATAAAATCTATCAATTAACGCCACGTGAAATAAAGAAGGAAAAAAAAAGAATAGTCACGCAACAAGCGTTTCATCGGAACACGTAACAGCGAGCAATATAGGAATCTATCTATCTTACTGTGCTCGGCAAATTACACGAATATTTGGAATATCTTGTTCATTTTTAAATTCATAAATCCTAGTTATATAGAAACACGTGGCATAGATGAAGAAGAATTCAAGGAAGATTAATCACGTTTTAATCCACGCAAAGTTACTTCGATTCGATTTCCTTTCTGTTACAAATCGTGATTCAAAGCATTGCAAAGCAGAGATTTACTTTGAACGAAGCTCCGTTCCCTCTTTCATTGTGTTGCACGTGAACTTCGCCTTTTCCTGCGGCCAGGTTCAGCTGATCGATGTTCGCGACAATCTGCTCGTAACAAGTCTCGATGGTGTGGCTAAAAGGCACATCTAACTGATCATTAATTCGATCGGGTGTCGATCGTTTGAAATAGTAACGTATACTCGATTTACTTGGGGATCGTTTCAGCGCACTTCGGGCTGTTCGTATCGCCGACCCAGATCAAACCGTAATCGGACAAGAATTTCTACGAGAAACGGGGACAGGGTAATTTCGTAAGAAACAAGACATCTCTATCGATGAAACGCATCATTTGCGCGCATTATACTGCAAATAAACTTAGTTAACCTCCATCTCGAAAATTCTTTGCTCGAGCATCAGGCATCTTCTGTAAAGATACTCCGAATGATCGGTTTGAATTCGACGCTGTTGCTGCTCCTTCTTTCGCTGAATCTCCTGGTTCTTACTCTTGGTCTCCCAGTCTTTGACCTGTATCCATTTAAAACTCGATCATCGTGGAAACGAAAGAAGCAACGGTGGACGAAGGAGACAGCTAAGTACCTTTCGTTTCAGTCGATAAATTTCCTGATCCTTCGACTTCAATTGTTCTTCGTTTCTTTTCAAATTAGATTGCACCTTTTGCATCTGAGACTCAACCTTGTATAATTGTTTCGTCAATGAAGTGATCATTTCGCTCTCTGGAACAATCAGTTTCAATGATTAATTAAGAGAAGCATTCGATCTCGAAGACAGAAACTTGTTACGCGCTTCGAAAGGCCACTAATGTCGCGTCAACGATGAGTCTCCGTAGATCGCGATAGAATTTCCGTCGCAATCGCCGAGCGACGATTGTCGCAATCGGTTCGTTCAAGTGTTTAATTAATCCAGCAAAGGAGGCGTGATTAGACGAACGAAAAAAAAAGAATACATTCAAGTTTGCAACGTTTATAAAACAATTACCTTCTTGGATCACGGAATTATCCGGCACATAAAAGTTCATAGGTTTCCCATGGCAATTCCAAAATTTCCTACCACTGTTGAACGCCGCGTTAGATGTCTGGCGAGACGCGTGAAACGATACAGGGAAATTGAAATTTGATTAGGCTGATGAATAATGAAAGGAAACCGATGGTTACGCAACTACCGTTTTATCGATCCTCTTGTCGATGCGATGAACTTCTTTTTGACGATTTCTGGGAGCTAGGATACTTGTGTTTTCTAACGAGGCGCTTTTTACGCGATCTACATATTCGTCGTCGTCGACTATGTAAGTCGAGGTAGAGGAAATTCGTTTCAGCCTACGATCAAATAAAGGAAAATCTAAAAGTATAACCTAAAGTTTTACGTTTGCTCGTTTGGATCGCTATCGCATCGCGTTAACGTTTTTCTTTTTTTATTAAACGCGGATAGACCATTGTGTTCATTTAATTAATTATATCTCTACGTTGTACAATACTGTAAAATACTTGTGATTCGATGTCGAAGTCGAAGAGCACTTTGCGAGTTTTTTCCGTGAGTGGGCAGAGTTGTTCGGTTGGCTCATTGTGCATACGACGACATTTAGGACGAGTTTGCCAGCATTTACATTTAAAATTTATATTCAATTTTCCGAAACCAATTCCGGACGATGTATTCGAGATACACGGAGGTACAAAGAGTGATCTATCGTGAACTCCGCGGTTGGTGACAGCTCGTGATCGAACGATCGATGCGAAGTTGACGCCGATCGTTGAAACGTTTCACGTTACTCGGCATACTTTGAATTTTATACCATTGTAAAATTCATTCCGTTGGGCGGCCTCGCTCGAGGAATCTTAATTGACGCTAACGGTTACACTTTACGTCGAGCAAAAATGCATGGAATCCGACGTTACGAAAATATGAACTGGAATAAGGAAAAACGCAGAATGCTCACTTATGCAAGGTGAAACAACCGGCCGATAAAACTAAAACAGTTTGAAGCAGTGAAAGTACGAGACCTTCGTGTCGAACAGACTTTGACCCATTTAAAGTGGATACACGAATGATTCATACATACTGTCTAAAAAAATCTCATTACCATAATAATATCATAGATCATCCAGGAATTAATTAGCATACAGAAACTTGTTAACTCCTAACCGATCACCTTTGTATTATTAAGTATTGGAAGTGAATTAATGAGACTACAAATACAAGACTACATTGATACATTATCCTACATATAAGAATAGAAGTTCTTCTCCAACAATTACCATAAAATAATGAAATCAAAATATTTTGTTTCTCCATTTTCCTCGCTCTTTAACATTAAACAACGTAACGACCCCACAATCTTCGACCTTCAAAGCCCATCCACCCACACGCCATACCCACAACCCTTCTCGCAATATATATATATATATATATACGTGTGTATAAAAAAAAAATGGACGAAAAGCATTTTGCGATTCGATTCGAAGCAGTATTACGTACCGAAACATAACACGCGCCGCGTGACGACGCAGTGGCTTCGAATCGATCGACGCGCGAACGTGTTCATAGGTCGTCACGTGACCATTGCGCCTCGAAGTGACAAGCGCAAAGGGCGCCTCGACGAAACGCCGAAGTATCGCATGCTCGTGGTTTCGCGTTGCTGGTGCGAACGTGTGTCTCGTGTTTGAATGACAGCGAAGTTGCCGTGTCCACGACTTCGTTTGCGCTCGAAATGGTGCCTGCGAGCGCGTGAAGCCTGGCGAAACGCGTTCCTCCTGGAGAAAATGTGAGCCGAAACGAGAGCCGCGGAACTTCAGCAGCTCTTGGCAGGAAGCAAAGACGGATATCGGGTGAGTCATTGTCACGATCGATCGTTTTCCTTTCCCTGCTTTCTTTTTCCAACGGCAAAGGCCACAACCGTGTTGTGCTTTCTTCGATAAGAACAGCTTCTCGACCGGACATAACCTCAAAGCCATGGATAAGCGTCGGCGTGGCGAGGTTAGGTCGAACCGCTAAAATTCTTTCGTTTTCGTCGATTTTGTTCTATATCGAGCGATTGCTTCATGGAATGATGTTGGTACGATGGTGAAATATGTTTAGAGTGACGTAATCTGTAGTAAGTTTGTAACACACTAATTATGTGGCAATGAGTTATCGATAGCTATCGCATTGGTTATCTCGATTACCGGTACGTGGTGTACGATATTTCCGACTATTGCATATTTTACAGGCGTAAAACTGTTTCCTTCGAGACTCTGACCAATTGGAATTTCCTTAAAATTCTATTAAACGTCATCTTGTACTATTCGGTACAAAACAAAATTGAAGTCGTTCGATTCAATTTTTAAAAAGTTACTCTGCGTTAAAGGATGGACGATTTTGAGCGTGATTCACCGCCTTGTTTCCTAACTTGTTTCCTAATCCTTCCTCTTTCTTGCAGCACCAAGTCCTTGTTTCGGTTACAAGAGCAGGATAATCGCACGTGAGATTAGTTAGGCAAAAGAAGTTGAAGAAAATGTCGCTTTTAGAATGCTATCGGTATAAGAAGCTTAATCCAAGGGACGAGTACAGTACCGAACAATCGAATTGCAGTTCAGACGAGGCGATAGACGAGTAGGTTACCGGAAACCGACGTGTCGAAGAATCGAAGGCGGCTAGTAGTGTCACGAGGATTGGTCACATGTCAGTAATCTCATTACGGTTGGCTCACAAATTTCCATCGAGAGAAACGCGTGACCCGAGTCGCTTTACAGCTTAATAGGGTCAACTACGAAATAATTAAGCTTAATGCAACGGAGAACGTAATTCTGAGGACGCACGTTTCTTCCGTTTCACGCAACAATTGTGCTCGATCACGAAACAAACATCAAATTCTTGAAATCAAACAAAAAAAGGTTCTGCTTTTCATTCTTCCTTATTCTATACTTCGTCGACAAGTTTTTGTCGTTGTTTTTTTTTTTTGTATCATAACAAGTATTACATACTTTGTGGCAACATTATTATTCAACCTGACAACCGACGTTCCATTAATTCAAGTTAATTATCTTCTTTTTCCTAATGGAAAAAAAAATTGAAATGACTTATTTGTTAATTATAGGCTTGGAAAAAATAATTATGAACACTAAAATGTTTGAAGGATCATTTCATGGGGTTCTACAATTAACTCGTCTTGTAAACAGAAGTTAATGGAGAGGAAGATTATCGAGTAATTAATTAACAAATGCAACATTTTTTCGGGGTTTAAGCAGTCTTATGTTCTATGTAGTTTTTAATAATAAATCATATTTCCATCAGCTATGAAGTACTAACAACATTATTTGCCCATTAGCCTCATCATTCGACGATCATAATGGATTTCTGAATTAAAGCTTCAGCTAACAAAGCGCATACGAAACGAACGATCGAATGACACCTGTTGTACGCGATAGTCAGTGGATTCAGCGCAGAAAGAAAACGAGAAGAGTACCTTCTACTACGTAGTCGGTTTATCGATCGAGGAAAATTGACCCGTCTACCTCGTGGCGACCTTGCAGTTTCACGGACGTGCTCGTGGCGTTAAAATGTAAACGAAGAAGCAATGAAATTTTTACCGTGCTCGGGTCGATACCTCGAATAATTGAAGAGTTGTTCACTTCTGTTCGTTTCCTTGCGTTCGTTAATAATTTATCAGAGAAATTATGAACAATCTGGCACTGAATTTTTGACGAGATGCGTTAAGTATTGCGTTAACATCGTATTCGTTGCATTAACCTGATTCGTCTGCATAATTTTTACCTCTTTAACCTTGTATCGTTCGAAAACGTATTTTCACATTTTCGCATCGAAAGTTGACGCGTGTGAAATTCGATCGAAATGAAACGTTCTCCGCTTCGCTAGATACCTGCAAAGTTCTCGCGTGTTGCCAACAACACAGGCAGAATTTTAATTAAAAATTGTTCCGATTCGAAAGCGAAACTCATATTTTACGAAGCTAAAAGCAACGATAATAAATCATCGATCGAAGCAACGACGAAGAGACCATATGTTAATCTGTGCAAACTTCAAAGCTCGGTATTGGATCCCACACTTCTCTCGAGAGAAGTCAACGAGAAGCATCCCAAGTTTCCTTTATGCGTCATCGTCTACCTTCACGAGTCAACAAACGCGAGTGTTGCAATCGCAATAAATATCATCGACACAAGATTGATTGCCTGATGCGTGACCGACAAAAATTTTTTAAACAGCCAACACGTGATTCATCGATGCCCCTCTGCGGCGTTTTACAATAAAAATTAATAAGGAGCTCAAAAGGGTTCGCCTTCGAACTTCAATTACCACCTATTATCCGATGTCAACGCGTCTGCCATTCTTCGCTCGATCACGTTGATACGATACTTACAGACGCAAAGAGAAACGTCCCGACGCGTTACGCGACGACTGATTCATGATGCGAACGTCGCCTACATCGTCACGTTTCCTCGTTCACAATGTACCCGCGATCCTTGTAGACTTCCTACCCGACAGACGAACGATTGAAACGCAGCAGTGGTGGGGTCTGGAAGATAGTCAATGCCTCATGGTCCGGTCGCCTTTCAGTGTCGACCGTTCTCCTCGTTCGGGATGATGTTTCATTTCCCTTCGACCTGTTCCTCGACGCCAGTCATCGAGCACTGACCGATTCCAACTCATCGATCGGAGCTTTCTTTTCGTTTTATCGTAACACACGTCTCGGAGTTGATCGAGGTTGAACCTAGAGGCTGCTGTTTACTTGAGAATAGTTATTATCGTTGGTGACTTTGATACATATTTCGCTATCGTTGATCAAGAGTTTAATTGGAGATTTTGAGAAATTATCAAGATTCCGTTGAATTGTTCTGTTTGAACGAAAACAGTGGTCAAATAGATGACCCTCGTTCCTTTGCACTTGGTTTCTGTGCCTTTTGCCATAAGACGGAAACTTCGTAAGAGTATCGACGTCGTTTTTAAAAGGTAGTCGAAAGAAAGAGGTACGAGGGATACACAGGTGTGTTCGAAACGTCGAACTCGTTGTTTCCACGGATCTCTGTTTGTGATTCGACGTTACCGATACGATGTAAATATTGTCGGTGCGATTGTGAATTGATCGCGAAGAGCAAGACTCGAATTGGCCACGTGTTTCATCGCTGTAAGTAATCAATTTTCTGGAAATTTTATTTATAACTGATGATCGAACTGGTGCTTCGATAAACGCGATTACGTGTTGATTTGTTCCAACAATTGTTAATTTTGCCTGGTTTATTCTACCTTGTTCCTTTCATTCTGCTTTATTCTCACCGATACCACGGGGAGATCAATTTTTCGCGGATAACATGATATTAACGTTTCTTGCGACGTTTCTTTGTAATTCGTAACGATTTTTATTTTCTCAAATCGGCACATTTTTTCGCAATATCATCGCTCTACTTTCGATGCACTTTTTACCAGTCACGTATGTTGCACACGTGCACAATTTCCTCCATCAAAGATTCCTAAGAATTAATGTTTAAGCATAATAGATCGTTCTTCATGAATTTTTAAATACAGCCAGACGAATGATATTATTTTTTCAATGTCGATTACGTCACATTGTTGCAACACAAAGATAAAGCAATATCAGAAGGAACCGTAGTTACGATTTCGATGACATCATGTACGCGTAGAGGTAGATAATTTTAAGAAATAAACATTTGATATCGTAAACACCAGTGCCTGATTTAAAGGGATGAAAGTTACCCCCATGAATCAACTCTTTGAAAAAAAAAAAAAGAAAAAAAATATTCACTGCAAACCATTCTTTAAAAGTAACGTGCAGTAACTCAAACGTAAATTCGATACCGTGGAAGGTGCAACGAGGTATTCAAATAATCGCATCGATTATCCGCTATTCGAGAACCAGAAATGTTAGCACGCGATATCGAACACGATCGATTTTCGTTTAATTATAATATTGCACCTGTGCTCTCGCTGCATCACAGCCTTCCTGACGATGAAACGTGAAGTATACCATGTAACGAGGAATTAATATCAACAGGGTTCGATTATGTAATATTAATTGTACCATTCGAGCACGTGTCATTAGACGTCCCTTGGAACAGGAAAAGAGGCGTCATGGAAAGCCGTCGTGGTTTCAACAAGCAAGCAATGCGTACAATGAGTTGTACTTCCGGCGAGAAATTTGCATTGTAATCTTGATATGCATCGTTCCTCGTGACCAATGAATTCAAACAGGAAAAATGTCGCGAACACAGTAATACGTAAATTGTGATGGGTGCACAAGTAGGATGAATCACTTGCAGAAACCTTATCGAGCAACAACTGATGGTATCTAACGCGTACAATGGTAATTTTATTCGTCCTGTTTCTTCTAACAGTCATGGTAACTGTACGCGAAAAGAAAATGATTCGTGCATTATTCAGATTGCATACACCGTTATCGAAGAAATATTTTGTGATCAATCTCTTGAGGGATAATTTCTTTTTACAGTTGGAAAAGAATGATTTAATTTTGTACTCAATTATATTTTACTCGCTTTAAATCGATCGCAATTGAACAAAGAAAAATAAATGAAAATATGATAAAAATGTATTTTAGAAATAGAAGAAAAAAAATTAATAGCTGATCGTATCAAGAAGTTATTCGCGATCTTAATTAAAATTGTCCGCAAATGAGCTGACTGCGACGAATCTACACACACCATCGTTGCGTGATTATTACAGCAAACGAAGCACAATTTAAGGAAATTGTCTCGTTCAACGAATAACTTCCTTGTTTTTTCGCGGGTTTCGAGTTTCGATCTTTCGTGGGCTCCGGTGGATCTCGAAGCACATTCATCGGATGCCGCGTATATGAGTTTCATGCCGGAATTTCATCACGCCCTCGCAAGTGTGCTATTAAATTCTGAAGGTTTCGCCCTCATCGATCCCGTTTTTTCTAATGAAAAAGCGTGACTCAAATGGGTCAGGAAAACTTGCGGTCACGCAATTGAAAAACAACATGAAAGGACTTCATTTATCATCGTACGTCTCTTCTATAATTTCAGTGTTATTTCTCAGTTATTTTTTGTCACGTTTGTTTATTTTATCAGGAGCTAAACGATGCACTGCGATAACAAAGGAATAAAAAGTATTGAGTTGTTGAAACGACAGTCGTGAAGTTAATTGGGGTCAGTAACTGCTATTATATGTTGTATCCGTGTAGTCGTGGATGAATTATGTATAATTGTTGCGTGGACGAAACAAAAGAATCTTGACGAACGTATAGCCTTGAAGAAGTTACATAAAAATCCGGCGAATCTGTATGTGATTCTGTACAGTGATTCGTTGCGTAAAATTGCGAAACCATTGTGTCGCGATCGATTCAAAAGCATGAAGGAAAAAAAAACCTCTTGGTTCTTGATGTTAGATCATATAAATTCGCGATTGCACAGCTTCTCGTGAATCGATTATACATGGTAACTAGGTGGCTGTCAGGCTGTCTGCATCGCGATAATAGTGATACAGATAGGATGAAGTGTAATAGCTAAATCGTCGAACCGATTAGCGGTCGCCTAATGCCGTCCATTAATTTCTATTATCGTTTAAACGATCTATAATCATATACTTCTTACAAACGTCCGTTTAGACGCTGTTAATGTGCAATTTAATTGAAAAATTATTCATAAAGACGTTAGGTGACAATAATCTTCGATTAAACATCACAATATTTCGATTTCATTTTTCTACGTTTTGTTTCTTGATCCTAGGTGATCCACAAAGTTCACCTTTTCATTGGAACATCGATCAATTGGTGGAAAAATGGAAGACTCTCAAAGGTAAGAAAACGAATTCGCGTTCGCAATTGTTTTAGTACAATAATTGCTAGTCATTAATCAATTTTGTCGCTATCATTAAGCCAGATTGGTTACCGCGATTTATGTATCGTTCCATTATATCGACGATAACAGTTATGTCAAGTCTAGCCTAACAGTCGATTAAACACCGCCCCTCCATTATAATCGAAGAATAAGTAGATTCAGACAATCACCTGTCAGACACTCAAGTGAAGGCAACTTTTTCTTCGCTCGTTTCAGTCCAGTCAATTTTCTTTGACCGATGTCTTGAACGGATACCGTTGTCTTTTTCTCCATCATTTCAAGTTTCCAAAAGGTTCGTCAAAGAAAGGGACGAAGAAAGAACTGTTTTTGCTAGGCTAACCATAAAGTGACAATCCAAGCCCATTTTTTATCTGATCCTACCATAATCATCGCGATTAACATTTTTTTAACGTTCCTTTTTCTTTTTCTTTTTATTCTTTCGATCTTTATAACCCAATTGATTCCTTGGTTTCTGTATAAAAATATCAATTGTATCTATTACGCAGATACGAAGATCATACCGTATATAAGACACGATCACCGTGCAGCCTGCGAAAACTGAGAGGTAAAGGATATTTTAAATTATCAAATTGTAAAAAAAGAACAATCTTGTGGAATACGGTAGGAGTTTCGTGAAGAATGATCGAGTCGTTAGACACGCAGAGAAAGAAAGAATTTTAAGCTCGGTTCGCGGCATTGGTACATCGATCACAGAGATCGTTCGCGTTTCCAGACATGGTGCCGGCACGGGTGGTGCTCTACATGCTGTCCTTCTCAGGATTCACGGTCTCGTTCATGATGAGGAACGACATCAACATCGCCATGGTGGCGATGGTGAAACCACCGTCCACGACATCGGACACCAATGTCGCGGTGACATCCCAACACTGTTACGTAACATCGAACGCATCGTTAACCAACAATAGGACACCGATGAGACTTGAGGTAAAATCGTTATGGATGCATCAGAAAATGCACATCGCATGGATAGATTGCGTATCGAGTCGACGAGGCGGAATCGAAGTCGTGAGCTTTAACTACGAATGAGCAGCGCCTCTTTAATCCCATTTGCAAAGCGAACATTTCAAAAACAATTCGAACGAAGGTAGTTTCGTTTATTAAGATTTCCATTTAGTTGGGATTCTAGTTGTCCGAAGGATCATGCATAACGCGACGTAAATTTTTCTATAAAATCTGTCTGATGGATGATACTCCTTGGTTATGATGGCACATTACACGATTACGTTACACAGATCGCATCAATTACGTTCGAACGTAACCAGGAATTAAGAAACGCTGTCCACGTAACGTCACGTGCTTGATCGTCCTCGCGAAAACGACGTTACGGAAACTTATTAACAGTAGAGCTTAATAATTACCGCCGCTCGTTAAGTTCTTCCATCATCGGGCTGAAATTGATCGGCCGATTAATGCCGGGATCACGTTACGATTTACCGAGACGCGGATAAGACTTTTACAAAGTTTACAAAGTTCTTACGCAACCATGACTCGAGTTTATCCAGCAGAAATTAGTGGTCGCGATTCCTAGTCGCGGAAGTTCCACAAATTCTGTGAAGACTACAATCGACTGTTTCTCGCTAAAACGTTTTGCAACCTGCATGTGTTATTTATAGGTAGCTTGGAAATATGGAGTAATTGTTTTCTGAGTAGTAATCATTTTTTCGAGTTTTCGATCCTGTTTGCTTTGCTCGATATCGATGGTTTCCGAACATTCCGGTTCGCTTCTACCAGGAAGGGAGTGTGAGACCGTTTTGTCTTCTCGCAGGATCAAGGGGAGTTCGACTGGAGTCCAACCATACAGTCTGCCATAAGTGGCTCGTTCTACTGGTGTTACATACTGTCGCAAGTTGTCGGTGGTGTATTAACGCAGTACTTTGGCACAAAGACGGTTTTCGGTGGTTCACAGTTAATCACAGCGATCTGTAGCTTGCTGATGCCTTCCGCGGCAGGAATGCATTACGGAGTTATGATAGCTCTGCGTAGCATTCAGGGTATTGTCAGTGTAAGTTTCTTTTTAAAACCGGAACAATTTTTGAAAATCTATATCATTGATATCGAAGAGATTCGATCGGATAACCCGTTATTCTGTTCATCCTAAACGTGTCCATTACGTGTCTTCAGGGACTCACGTGGCCTGCGATGTACGCTATCGTCGGACACTGGATCCCGCCTGTGGAAAGGTCACGTTTCATGTCTTCCTTCCAAGGTGAGTGTCATCGGTGCTAACATCCTTTCTTCTTCTGTATTATAGCGAAACTTCGACACGTATGACGCCAAGATTACGCGAGAAAAAAAACCCAGTCTCCATTCCGTGTCTATTCGTCGTTCTTTCTTTCATTTTTTGGTTTCAACGATATGGATGATTACTAATATAGTCTGACGCTTCTTTCAGAACACGAGAAACGGAAGTTCGAATGAGAAGCACATTTTAACCTGTTCCAAAAAAAAAAAAAAAAAAAAAAA